>CAUHTR010007616.1:32742-55586 GCA_959609185.1 Schmidtea polychroa | reverse complement strand
AAAAAATAATAATTATTTTTGCATATATTTAAAATTTTAATTTATATATTAAACTAATTTTTTTTTCGATTTTCTTTAATTTTGTTTTGTTTATAATTTTTCAATTTTATCAAATTTATGGCTTTTATAAAATTTACGGCGCCCCCTGTGCTTAGCACAGTTAGCACAATGGAAGAGACGGCGCTGTATATATATAGTAATCGTGCGTTATATATGTGTCTATATATTTTGTGTTAGTACATGCGTGTTATAAGAGATTTTGTTAGAACCCAGCCGAGTCTCCTTTAAAAATGATGTTTCGGGACAGCTGGGATGTTTGTATGTCTGATATAATACAAATATAGCAATTTAAATATATATTGAATAAAAAAAAATTATAAAAAACTATATTAATTTCAAACTTTTTATTAACCTTAAGGGGATTCCTGAACGTTCTTTATAAAATTTCTCAATTTTCTAATATTTCCCTATTTAGATACTCCAATTTACTTTTTCGTTAATTTTGGTTATTTTCATTTTCGCTTTAGCTTCCGAGTAATTTGGAAATTCTGGATTTCTGTTTTTATTTCTACGTAGCCTGCAATTCTTGATTTTCTATTTATTTCTCTGAGTTGCTGGGTTATTATTTCCTTTAATTAAATTTTCTTTTTTATTGATTATAGTTTCCAATGATTGATCTAATTTTCAAATTTACTTCTTGCCATTTAATATTCATTTAATTTTGAAAAGAAATAAAAAATAAAATATCACACGCATCACATATACACTTGTTTTTAGGAAACCCTAGAGGAAAAAATCATATGGATTCAGGTGAGGTAATCGGACAGGCCAACCGAGGACACCTTGTAATAAAATTAAAAGACCGAGGATAATTTCCATTGAACATCTAAATGCTTGGGCTGTTGCAACATCTTGTTGGAACCAAACATTATTTCTGACGTTAAGTTCATCCAATTTTCGTCTCAGAAAAGTGTCCAAAACACGCAATATCGTTCAGAATCGACGGCCATTGTGACATTATCTTCTTAAAAAAAGTACGGAGCTAAAATACCAAATTCTGCTATCACACACTATACAGTTACAAGTGGATGGTGTAAGAAGCGTTCGTGTAACGCATGAGGATTGTTTTCAGACCAAACCGGACATTTTCCTTATTTAAACTTTCGCCAAAATGAAAATGGGCCTCATCACTGAATATCACGATAGCAGTAGGGCAAATATATTGTTGAATTTCCCCACACAATATTTTGCGATTTTCATAGTCTCTATCAATGAGTTCCTGTACCAACATCATTTTATATTGATGCATTTGCAGATAGTGACGAAGGATAACATTTCATATGGGTAAGCTGAAATGAAATAAAATGGCATCATATGTACATTTGATAAAAAATACTTTTTATTTAATTATTTTAATTTGGTTTTATTTATATTTCAAATGTGTCAGGTCTTTTTGCCCAACCCTATATATACATTATAAATTTACACTAACTAGTATCACAGCCAAGTATCGACATGGAACCCGGATTCATTAAAGCTAACATGAAATAGTATTCTGGCATAGTATCTGGGCAATCCACGATAAACATATTTGATTGGGATCGAAAAAACATTGTATCTGAAGCGTCTTGCTTCATTCCAGTGGAATTTACCAATCGCCAGTTATGATAGCTCATGAATCTTATTAAACTCAAAACGAGATATCTTGCATCAACACTCTGTTTACCTATTTCAAAACGAATTGAAAGTATATAAACTTTCATAGTTACCATAACTTGACCAAGGATAACCATTTAATTGCAATGACCATAAATTTTCTGTGTTTTTAATTAGCTTCTTTTCCTTGGTACCTTTTGTCCAATTTTGTCTAATACAATTAATAATTGGAATTTCCAACTCAATAGGGAAATTAATGAACTGAAATCTATTGAAATGTTTTATATTATAATACAATTCAATTTAGTACCCATCGGCTCGACTTAATCCGATAGCACAAAACGCATTTTCCACCTTTTTATCATGCAACATAAATGGATTATCACTTTTGAAATAAAACCAACTGGACAAAGATACAGAAAATGTGAGTGTTGGAGAATTAACAAGACTCCAACCATTTTTATAGAATGTTTTATGAAATTTGCAAAACATGAGTTTTAATTTGACAGTATCGCTTTCATTAGCAAATATACGGAAACAAGCTGTCAAATCAAATTTCATTATTGTATCACAAAAAATTTTAATCTAAATAATAATAATAATAATAATAATTGTGAGAATATTTATATATTTATTCAATTATTAATTATATGTAATTTTTATATTTATAATAATCAATGGTTGATTGTAATATGTGATGAATGAATAAATTATGACGAATCATTCATAATACGAAAATATTTCACCAATAATTTGTAATGTTTGAATAGTATATACTTTTAAGCTCGACTTTAAAACGAAGCGTTTTAATTCTAATATGGCAATCACTCCAGGACAACAAACGTGGAGTTTTAAATAAATGCAACTGTTCAAAACATTTCAAAACTTTTCAAGATTAAATAAAACTTATCAAGATTAAAGAAAACTTTTCAAGATTAAAAAAGCTTATCAAGATTAAAGAAAGCTTATCAAGATTAAAGAAAGCTTTTCAAGATTAAAGAAAGCTTATCAAGATTAAAGAAAGATTTTCAAGATTAAATAAAACTTTTTAAGATTAAAGAAAGCTTTTCAAGATTATATAAAAGCATAGAAAGTTAACAATAAGGAAAGTTAATAATAAGAACTGAGTCAAGTAAAGGAACTGAGTCAAATATCTCTGAGCTTTGAGAAAAAAATGGTTAGATTTTATTTTTATTGATGTTGTAAACAAAAATAATGATAGCGTGATTTGTATTAGTTGCAAAGTAGATTAGAGGAAAATTATGGTATACAGAGAATAGAATTGAAATTTAAAAATAGATGCTTGAATAATGATGAATTTCTAACAGATTGTGGTTTAATACCCAGGAAATGAATATAAATTACAGGTTGCGTATATGATTAGCGAGAGAAAGTGACAAAAAGTGATTCACATGAATATTTAGGGAGACTTAAAGTATAGATTAGAAGAGAATTAAGTTAAGAGAGGCTTTACGTGATTGGGAAGGAATCAAAATTATTGAAAAGTAAAATTGGTAGAAAAAAAGGAATTGAATGAAAATAATAAATGATAAATTGTAAATGTGATATGGCCATATGTATAAGATAAATCGAGATATGGAGAATAAGTTAAAATTTTTAATACGGAAACTAGGGAAAGAGTTAAGAGAAGTAAGAACTGAACTAAAACCGTTTGTAATGCCAATAGATTATGAAGACTGGAAAAACAGAATATGTAGAATAACACTTGTATACAAAGGTTAAAATTTGTATTTTATCATTTACGTTTTGTTTTTCTTCTTTTAACTGCTTATTTTTCCTTATAATAAATCATATTAATATTTATTGACTAAAAATAATTCGAATAATTGTCTTATATGAAATCTCAATAAATCAATTTAAAATTGATCAAAATATAATAAAATAAATAAAAATTAATTGTTGTTTATAAAATATTAACTAATTGAAAATACAAAATCCATTGATTATAATGTAAAACTAAATATTTTTAAAATCTACTTTAACTTCTTTTCCCCATATTTCACGAAATACTTCACCAATTTCATGAATTACTTCAGCTGGTAAATTAATTCCATAGAAAGCCGGAGAAGTCACATAAAGAACACAGACATTTGATGGTAATTTTTTTATCTCAGGAATATATTTGGAATAATCGACTCCCATTCCAATAACTTAACTAAAAGTATTGAATAATTTCATAATAACAGTCATTAAATAATTAAATACGTGATTTAATAATACAAACTAATTTTAAATTAAATTTTTTTAATAATAAAACTAGCAAAAATATAAAAGCACAATTTAATAAATTTATAAAATTTGTATTATACAAACAATTTAAATTTTAGTTTCCGGTTACATGTATATTTTTAATTTTGATGATATATTCAACATTTTTTTAATATATCACCACTTGCAAATACAAGTGAAAACTAAAAAAATGGAAAATGAAGTTATATATATATATATATATATATCTTAAAAAGATAGCTTGAAGACTATAAATCAATAATTATCGATGTTTGTTGATACTCACGAATTTTCGGCACTGCCATTTTCAAGTGAATTTGATCATTATTGCATTTAACTATTGTTGTTTTGGAAAAATTAATTTATTTCGTATTTTATAATAAATTTATTGGTTTAAATATATTTTATTTTAATTACCCAAATAATATTTCCTATTTTTTTTATTTTTTTAGTTTTTAATATTTTATTTAATTTTATTGTGATATTCGCCCTGTGGGTCCTGGAATGCCGATAGAAGGACTTACATCCCAATCGTTTCATTGTCAATATAGTTATCAGACCTCTGGTCCAGTGAGGTCGTTCACATATCACCATAGTCATCTTTCCCAAATACCACCTCACCAAAACTTCCATCTCCTCAGTCAATGCATATTAAGACCATATGAATAAAGAAAAATTCCAAGTAGGTGCGCATGACCTGTCGACTCATTACTACTTCGAACCGGCATCCATTATTCTCTCGATTATTCTAGCAATTCCCATACCTCACTCATCATCAGACTCCTGTATCGAACTTGTCAACTGCAACAACAATCTCAAAAAAAACTAAGACATCTATTTGGAAACAAACAACAACACATTTTAGAAATCAATACCACTATTCGAAAAGTTAGGGATCTCATCACTCAATCAATGTTGTTAAAAATCAGAATTCAGAATCCTCTCGAATGAGATTTACGATGTCCGCCTCTAAGATAGGATTGGCCATCCAAGGAGTGCCAGTAGATAGGATGATCCTGAAGGAGGAGGGATCGGAGGTCACCCGTTTGGACGCCGGTTTCGTTTTGTTAACATCAGCCACAGCGGCAGTTTGCGTTTCTTGGAACTTCTCGGATTAGTTGGTGGTTCTGAACTTGCGGGAACGATTGGATTGACTATCGGAGCGGGGTAGCGACTGCAACTGAACTAGTGCCGACGTAAACGGTTGGGATGATATATCCCCACGTGACTCATACAAGATGATTTCCCTGAAGGGTGAGACTCGATGGCTGAGTGGTGGGCCGGGAAGATATTATCTCTGTATATCGTCGGGTATTTAAATGGTACCTCTAAAAATGGTGAGCATCTCAAATATAACATTCGATAGCACTGCGCAGAAATCTATTTCAACACATAGACCAATGTGATCTTGATTATATGAGCCGCGCTGAAATACGGATATCACCCTCCAATAACCTTACCTGTTTCAACTATAGTAAAAATCGCAATAAATGCAAAACCACCTTTGACATAGACACCCCCCTTATGACCATTATTAACCACATAAAGGTCAAGCATAAAAAACTAATCTTTTACCCTGACGAAGAGGTATACTGCTTTTGTGGATCATGGATCTCTCATCACCTTGTCCGACAACATATCCTCGAAAACCACCCTGAACCTTACGTGTATCCGGGCAATATCCCCACTCCGCCTGTGATCTCCCAAGTACAGGATAGCTTCCCCGATAATGTGAACAACTTACGCCCAATACTTGAGTCGCAAGAATTCGAGGCTACATTCTCTGAAAGCGAAATTGTCAAACGACCTCTTCCTGATACCCTTATCTTCGGTAATAATATTGTGAAGGAGTCGACATGATGGTCACAACACGCAATCAAGGCATACATCTTCTCAAATGCCTTGAAAAACTCCTCTATCTTTGTAGACCCCTTCATTGGAAATGCACTTATCCAGCATAACTACGTAACCTTCTTTGCCACCTTTCCTTTCTCTGAATTTGCTCACTGGAATGAGATTATCATGCCCATGTCTGATGGTAAGGACAACTGGTTCTTTTTTCTACTTGACAAACACCGTAGACTTGCTGTCCTCATTGACCCGCTTCTTGAAGATAGCCTTTCTACTCACCTCCTATTAGCTCAAAATATTCTCGAAACCATTCTTGATCTCCAAAAAATTGTTAGCCCTGTCAAAATTGAACTTCAAAACCCTGAATACCCCCGCTGCTTCATACCTACTGACTCTGCCTTTTATATATGTCACTTTATCGAATGCCTTATTAAACGTAAAAAACTAACTAGTCCTAATATACATAATATGACAAATGATATTAAAACTACTATAAATAATTATAATTATTGTAAATTGCCAAATGATGATGTGCGGAAATTCCGACCATTTGTCAATTGTCTAATTTTTAATCTATATAACAATCTAATAGAATGCGATGCTGCTTTAAGTGAGATTGAGAGAATTAATGGAAGCATTAATCCTCATAAATACATCACAAAGAAAGCGTCGGACATAATTCACAAAAATTATAAGGTTAGTAAAGAACTAGTGTTTACCAAGAGACAAAAATATAAATTTGCCCCTAAAGAGGAAATCTCCAAAATTTTAAATAATGAAGTGAAAACTCACACACCAAATATGGATAGTATTTTGAAACTTTTCGCTAGCAAAGCCTCTGTTTGCACCTTTGACCTTAACTATCAGTACCCAACACTCTCCGAATCATTCACCATCACTCCCTTTGACATTGATGACATTAAAAGTATCTTTTGCCAACTTGACAATACTGCCCCTGGTACTGATAAAATCTCTATAAGCGACTGGAGAAAGATATCTCCTAACTTTGAGCTCATCCTTGCCTTATGTAACAACATCCTTCATAACTCCAGATCTCCAGTATGCTGGAAATCCTTTCGTACCCGACTCATTCTTAAATCTGGTAAAGCTGAAATAAGCCACGAGGCTAACTCCTGGAGACCAATCTCAATTATGAACACTGCCTATAGGATATTTGCCTCACTAATGAATAACCGTCTTCTTGAATGGATCAGTAACGGAAATCTCCTAACAACTAACCAAAAAGCTATCTGCGCACCTGATGGATGTGCGGAACACAATCTTATTCTTCACCTTATAAAAGACTCCTCTTATCGCAAGAAAAATGATCTACATATCATCTGGCTGGATATAGCGGATGCCTTTGGATCTATTCCTCATGAACTCATTTGGCACACTCTTTCAGAGATGGGTCTTCACACCACTACCATCACTCTTCTTCAAGACATGTACAACAATGTACAAACCTACTTTGAATGTGAGGGAGAAAAATCTGATTATACACCAATATATAAAGGTGTAAAACAAGGCTGCCCCTTGTCAATGACTCTGTTCTGTCTTTCCATTGATTTCATACTCCTCCATGTCTTACAAACTCATCCTTTTCTTTTCCATAATCACAACATTAGCATCCTTGCATATGCTGATGATATTGTGCTCATATCTGATTCTTCCTCAAATATCAAGTCGGCCTTATCTCTTACTGTTTCCCTTGCAACAAAAGTCAACCTTCGTTTTAAACCCTCGAAATCTGGATACTTCCACGTTGATCATGACTACAACTACCAACCCATTCTACTTTATGGCGAA
This sequence comes from Schmidtea polychroa, assembly GCA_959609185.1. Classification (NCBI taxonomy): domain Eukaryota; kingdom Metazoa; phylum Platyhelminthes; order Tricladida; family Dugesiidae; genus Schmidtea; species Schmidtea polychroa. The sequence continues at coordinate 48,020 of CAUHTR010007616.1, read as the reverse complement.
ACCTTACCAAAAATTGATGATTCTAATATGTACAGATATCTAGGTGTAGACTTCTCTCATAAAACTAAACACTGCATCAAAGAAAGACTCGACTCTGCAATTCAAGACACAGACAAAATTCTCAACTCTCATCTACATCCTTCGCAAAAAATTAATGCCTATAAAGTGTTCATCCACTCCCGCTTGAACTTTACCTTCAGAAACTGTGTTATAAACCACAACATCCTTGACTCTCCGCGCAACATCCTTCGTAGCTCTGAAATAAAACAATATGGATTCGACCTGCAAATAAAACAGGGCATTAAAAGATCCATTGGAGATAAGATAATGCAGCTGAATGACAACTTCTTATATGCAGCTTGCAAGCTTGGTGGTCTTGGACTTGTGTCATCGATTGACGAATACCTTATTCAAAGCATCGTCCAGCTTATTAGGGCATTAAACTCTAGTGATCTTAACTTTAAGACTCTCATTACTGCCGAACTTATCGAGGCTAGGGGACAGGGAGATTTAAATGTTGCACTGTCCTGGTTGAATGGCCAACTCTCTAAAAGCTACCCAACCTTCTCCATCTTCTCGAAATTTAAAAAATCTGCCCGACGTCTACTTCACCAATACGGTATATCTACCAAAATAGTAATGCTTGAGGACCTTCTACAGCTCGAAATAAAATATAAGGATCGTATCAATTACTTCTCCCTGGGTAATGTGGATAGAACATCAGCTGAACTGCACTCTATTATTGGTCTTATCTATGCTGAACGTTGGTGTGCGATGAAATGCCAGGGTTATATGGCAAAAGCAATTAGCGAAAGCAACATTGCTGACTATTTCTTTAAATGTGACATCCTTCCTGATGCCCAATTCCTTTTTCTTATTCGTGCACGCAACAACATTCTAAAACTGAACTACTCACCTCACCGCCTAAAGACTAATAAATCTATACTCTGCCGGCACTGCCATGCCCATCCAGAAACACCTGCACACATCTTCAATCATTGCCAAGCACGTATCAATGCAAGACGAAATAAGCATGATAATGTCTTAGAAACTGTGGCAAACTTCCTTATATCAATTAACTATGAAGTAGACATAGAGAAAACACCTGAAGGTACCAACTCCACTCTTAAACCCGATCTTCTTTTAAAATCTAAGCGTAACAAATCTATCCATATCTTGGACATTAAGGTCCCTTTCGACTCCAGAGAAAACTACGACAACTCTAGGAGAAATAATTATAATAAATATAAGGAACTAGGTGAGGAAATTGGTAGACTACATAAATGCCCACACACCTTACATGCCCTCCTAATTGGCACCCTTGGTTCATGGGATAAAAATAATGACTCTATTCTTAAAATTATTGGCCTATCCAATAGTGAAATAAAGGAGCTAGCCAAAAAAGCTTGTGTAGCTGCAATCAATAGCAGCTACCAAATATATCGTCAACATATATATAAAAACTAATTATACTTATATATTTTTCTTATTGCAGCCAAAGCATCTCCTATTTATTTGTTTTCTATGGTTATTATATATCACCCTCTAACATTTTCTTTTCATATGTCTCTTGTTAAATCAATCTTGAAACCCAGATATTGATATATAATATGTACTCAGAGCATTATCCTATCATATTTGTGTACTATGGCTATTATCTATATTATTATCTATTATCTATCTAGTAAATAAATATCTACCAAGTAAATAAATCCAATAATTAACTAAGATACTCGTTTACTTTAAAATTTAAAAATCTAAAAATCTCTAACTCAACCAACCTCCTATAAAATAACCTAATGACCATATATTCCTAATGTTGTAATATTATTATTCTTAATGTATTTTAATGTAATATTATTATTATTATTCTTAGTATTATCGTTGTTATTAGTATTATTATTTTGGTATTATTATTATTATTATACCTATCATCTATCTATAATATACTACGTATAAATGTCAATCACCGAATGGGTTAATGTAGGAATCCTTGTAGGGGTTCTGCCTATTTGGTGGTCTTTTTAGTTGTTCTTATTAATAATATAATGATCACTACTATCACTACTATATACTATACACTACTATATCACTACTTTATACTATCACTACTATAATCACCAACTAATACTACCTTCTATACTTATCCCAACCGTCATCAACTCCTTTCAATATATACTATAATAAGTATTATAATAAACACTTGCAAGGGAGCCTCCTGCCCCGACATTTATTTATTTCAGATACATAAATTCCTTCGGAAGACGAAAAAATCGTATGCAGCTCGCCGGCCTACGGCCAACCTCCGAAAAACTTTAAAAATAGATTAATGATATCTACGACAGTAATTACAACAAACAATCCTCCTTACGCTCAACCGAAACCCACTGTGAAATATGGAAACCCAAACCATCCTCCTATATAAATCTCTCCCAATCCCGAAAAGAACATCCGACGTCAATGAACTTGCAAACCCAATCCTCTCAGCCTATCCAGACCTATCTCAACCACTAAACACTGATCATATGCACCGATCTTTGATGATTATGAACCCGAAGAACTTCGACAATACCAATCTGATAAACTCTGCTCGCCTAGAAATTTACGAACAATATCCTTCTGATAACATCAACATCAGCAACATCATCTCTTCAATCAAAACCGCCTATCCAGACCGATCTGAAAACCTTACTCCTGACGACCTAAATCAATTGATCAAGACAGTTAACCCAATTATCAACATCAACTCAGACTTCGACAATATTACCAATCCGAGCAACTATCACCAATGGAGTCAAGGAAAACCACTTACTGATACGGGAGTTTTTTACTCTAGTATCCAAATCAATTATAATAAAAGCTGCAGAACTCTAAGGGTGAGAAGTTCTCCCCTTCTTGGCCAAGTGACCCGTCAATTTATTGAAATAAAATTTGATTTTTTTTTTTTTTTTTTTTTTAATGCCTCGAATTGTTTTCCAAACTACTAGTGGATATAACCAATACTTTAAGCGACAGAAAACCTCTACCACAGACTGGGAATCAAATACACATCCTAATAGCCAGATATATGGCACAGTGGCGTAGCGAGGGGGGCGAGGGGGGACAGTTGCCCCGGGCGCCACAATTTTTGGGGCGCCGGATTGAACGCAATATATATATATATAAAATATATAAATATAGCCAAGCATTGAAAATTTACCCCTTAAGTTTGTATCGTCTTGGAAATCAAAACAGCTAAACGCACGTTATGATCGCGGTATCACTAAAAAAACGTGTCAACGAAGCGCTAAAAAAATTTTTTTTTTTTATATTTTTTTAAAATATTATTTTAGAATTTATTAATATGCATTTTATATTTGGCGTTTTTACATATGTCTATTTTAATATCACAAACAAATTTTTATAGTAAGCCCAGGGCGCCAAAAATATCCCTGCCCCCGGGCGCCAAGTACTCTAGCTACGCCACTGATATGGCATCAGAAGAGGCAACCGTCAAATGAAGTCAAAGAAACCAATGAAAACTAACGGTATGATAAAAATTGAAACACCCGTATCAACATGATATTATCTCCTCAATCGCAACTCATTTAAACATCTTGATGATGAAAAGCCGAATAAGATGCTATGATTTGATCTGAAAAGAAACGTCGTATGCCCACCAAAAATATGCTTCGACCCTGGAAACTATGAAATTCCTATGAATAGTATTATATGCTGCTATAATGAATTTGCTGAAAAGATGGATTATTTGATTAACTTGGCCCATAAAAGAATCTCTATGTCATCTCCAACAAAATCTTATGATCCAGGAATTCGAATTTGATGAATTGTTAATTTGCTATTATGTGAAAGTTTTTTCTTTTATAATGGGTGGTATGGTACTTGTCATTTATGTATATGAACTCTGGTAATCATATATAGAAGTATAATATTATTTATTTATAATAGTATATTTGTAATTAAGATAAAAGTTAAATTAATTAGTTATATATAAATTCATAATTTGGATATTCTTTATTTATGATTAATTATAATTCAAAAATTGGATTAATTATTTATATATAGATTCATAAATCTAAATATGCCGTATTTATAATTAATACATTAGTTATTTGTATTTCGAAAGTTAAATGATTATTTATATTAGTTACTTATAAAATATTGGATATTTATAGTTAAATCCATCTTTAGATCCATCTTAAAATTTGCAGCAAAAATCTTGAACTAACAATATATATTTAATCAAAGAATTTATAAATAACAAGTTTTAATTAATTCACAAAACCGCCAATTCCAAATTATTTAAACAAAAAGATATCTAACTCTCCCCTTCTTAAGAATTTTTCCACTTCTTCAGCCACTCGATTCTTCTTTCTTTCGTTCCTTCTTGTGAATGTAGTTCAACTCGATGAGGTGATAGAAATCTGACGATTTTATATGGGCCATCGTATTGCATACCATCCTTGTGCCTGTTCTGCGGCTCTTTACGTACGAGTACCTTCTCCCCCACCTCGAAAACACTAGTGCCCCTCTTTGTCTTATCCATAGCTCTCATAGTGTCTGCGGCTTTACTTGAGTTAAATCTCGCGTCTTCGATTCTTTCACTTCTTGATATCTCGGCTTGTTTCAGGTTAGAGTGTAGGTTAACACTCCGTCCATAAATTATCTCAAATGGTGATAAACCTGTAGCACTTTGTCGACTGCTATTTATAGTGAACTCTATTCTGGGTAGAAGTTCGTGCCAGTTTCTCTCTTCACATCCGCCTGCCAATGTTGCTGTAATAAGATCTCTAATCGTTCGTATGGCTCTTTCGGCTAAACCATTTGATTGGTAAGGTGAGCTGAATTCCTGTTGATTCCAAGTTTCTGTAGTTTCTGTCTTAGGAAATTCCCTTCGAAATTTCGGCCTCTATCTGTTAAAATGCTCTTCGGTTTTCCAAATCGATAGATCCAACTATTAAGTACTGTTTTGAAAATGGTCCCTTCGTCTTGCTTTGTGATTGCCGTTAAAGAAATCAGTTTGCTAAAACGGTCCACTATTACTACCATATATTTTTTATGGCGTTTATTTGCATGTAAGCCACATATATAACAATCTGTTCTAGGAATTCAGAGCTATATCTAGGAATAAATGTTTCCTTGGTTCTTCTCTGATCGATCTTTCTCTAAGCGAAGATCTCGCAACATCGTAAACAGAGTTGGATTGTTTCTTGCATTTTCGGAATATAAAATATCTTTTCCATGTAATGAAATAATTTCTTAACTCCAATGTGACATAGTTCTTCGTGTAGCGTTGTTGTTAACAGGCCTGCAAATGTTTCTGAGACTAACATTAAGATATTTTTGTTCTTTTCTACTGTTATTAATCCTCCATCAATTCGTGTATTTTTTACGTTAAAAGGAAAACAATTCTTTTTCTCCCGTGTACATCCATTTTCCAATATCTCTCGCAGCTCTCGAAACCGAATGTCCTTTTGTTGTTGTTCCCATACTTTTTCCATATAATCTTTGATTTTCCTTCCTTAGCTTCTTCATGTCTTGTTTGACACTGGGTGCGAACCATACTTTTTAATCTTGATAGTCCATCTGCATTCGAGTGTTCTTCGCCTTTCCGATATTTTAGTTCAAAATCATATTCCGACAGGTTAGCTAACCATGTTTGGAATTGCGGACTGATTGGCGTTTTTGTAGTGTTCATGAAAACCAATGCCTTGTGGTCGGTGCGAATTATGAATTTTTTTCCGTACAGATATTCTCTAAAATGCATGACGTATTCATGTACGGCGAGCAGTTCTTTCCTGGTTACACAGTATCCCTTTTCATGTGATGACATATGTCTCGAGCCATAAGCTATGACAGATTCTTCTCCATTTTCTGTAATTTGACTCAAAACTGCACCAATGGCTCCGAAACTAGCGTCTGTGTCTAAGATAAAAGTCCTATCTTCTCTTGGAAAATCAAGGATAGGTGCTTCGCACAACCGTCTCTTCAGAGTTTGGAAGCTCTCATTGCATTCTTTAGTCCAATTTATATCTTTATCGCATCCAGATGTTGCAGCGTATAATGGTTCGGCGATTTTGGCATAGTCTTTGATGAATCTTCTATAGTAGTTCGTTAATCCAAGAAACGATCTCAATTGTTTTGAACATTTTGGTACTTCTGCTTTCTCGATCTCTTCCACTTTCTTCCTGTTTGTCTGGATACCCTTCTCGTTAATTGTGTGACCAAGGAAACACAATTCTGTTTTATTGAATTTGCATTTTTCTGGATTTATCTTCAGTCCTGCCACTTGAATTCTTCTGAATATTTCCCTTAATAGCTCATCGTGGTCTTTTTGACTTTTACCATATACCAAGATATCATCTAGATAAACTACTACTCCCTTGAATAGCATTCCTTCTAGCACTGTGTGTATCAGTCTCTGGAATGTCGCAGGAGCTGTTGCTAAGCCAAACGGTAGTCTATTGAAGCAAAATTGTCCTTCTCTTGTACTGAATGCAGTCATTTCTTGAATTTCTGGAGCCAACTCCACTTGATAATACGCCTGACCTAAATCGATTGACGAAAATATTTTTGCATTCGCGAGACAGTCTAGTAAGAATTTGGTGTTAGGCATCGGAAATGACTCTTTTTCTGTTATGGAATTTATTCCACAATAATCTACACACATCCTGATAGATCCATCTTTCTTCCCTATTATCACTAACGGGGCATTCCAAGGACTCTTGCAACATCGAATAACATTTGCTTTCATTAACTCTTTTATCAGTTCTTCAATTCTTTTCTCCATGTGCATTGGTTGACGTCGAGGATGTTGCATTATTGGGCCTCCTGTTATCCGCATCTCATGTCGAACTAAGTTTGTAAATCCCAGATAGAATTTCGATGCCATAAAAATTCCGCCGTATTCCCTGATCATTCATTCAATATCTTTATTATTCTCACCTGCCATTGCCACTAGTGCTTTATTTATTCTTTATTCATCAGTGTAAATTTTTTTTATCAATGACGTTTCTATATTATTGATTTTCACTAACTTTACTCCAAACTCTTTCATTGTATCAATGCCCCCTATGAATTCGGGTTTGATCTCTTTTACCACTACTACTGTGATTATTTTGGTCTTCTGATTCCATGTGGCCGGTATAGTCATGTATCCCATTGCTTCTTCACCTCCAGTTGAAAAACTCCGCACAATAATATCATACTACGTTTAAGTTCTGGTTTGCCTATTTTCTTCCACAAACTCTTGCTCATGACTGTTACTGATGCTCCAGAATCCCATAACATCTCTGTTTCAGCATTATTCAATATTATTTTACTCCAATTTCTTCCATCTTTCGTCTGGTACATCTCTTCTTCTGCCTCGTCTCTTCGTCGTTCATTTCTTATTTCACAATTTATTGTCTTGACTCCACCGACGAAATGAAACCCATGGAGTCGCTGATGTTTTTTCCGTCTTCTCTCAATATAGTATATTTTTCAGGGACATTGTATCTATCTTCCATGTCGCTGTGAGCAGTTCTGAAATCCTGGCTGTTCTCGGTGTAATCTCTTCTTTCAGATTTTGAATCTTCTTCTTCTATGTACGTTATCCTTTGATATCGGCGTGGAACCTCTTTCCGTAACGAAAAACAATCTCGGAACCCGTGACCTTTCTTGCCACATATCAGGCATTTATTTCCCAGTGGACACTCATACCTTCTGTGTCCCTTTTCGCCACAGCAAAAACAATCACCTACCGTTAATTTTGGGACCGATGCTTGTGGTAGTCCTCTACTTTCATTGTACAGACTCCTTGCTATATTCTTCATGGATATTGTTGGCAGCTTCCTTTCTGAGCTATTCGGGATTCTCGCATTTCTCAAGAATTGTTCTCTTGCAGATTGTTCTCGACGACCATGGTTATTTCCTTCGTATTGTATTGGTCCGCGTATAGGATGTTCGTCTCTTCTTGATCTGTGGTGACTAAATGACTCTTCTGATAGTCTTCTTTGTGGTGATGTAGGCATGGGATTTTTGGTATTCTGTTGAATTCTCATCTGCCCTCCCTCAGTCACACTAGCGTATGTTCTTTGACCGACTGCTTTAATAAATTCTGTTTTATGGTTTCCATTTTTGTTACTTTCAAAAATTTTCGCCAATGATCTCGTTTCTTCAATTTTTGTTTCTGGTTTCGTCAATAGTATCTCCCTCAGTCTCGCATCGCGTGCTTTATTTACGATGAGGTCTTGAACAATATCTTCTTCTGATAGTCCTGAATTTACAACTTCAGCTAAAGCTTTTCTTAGCCGTATCTCAAAAGCTGCAAACCTTTCATCATCTTCCTGCTCCATATCTGCCGATTCTCTGATTTTGTTAGTTATTGATTTTGTAATTGTGAACGTATTTAAAAACCACGCTTTGGCTTTTACATCTGTTGTTGCTGTTTCTCTGACGTTTCCCCACAATGTCTTTGCTTCTGCCACTAATAACACATTGAAAGTGCTTGTCAATCGCTGTCCATTTGTCAGCAACCATTCTTCTATATCCCTGATCCATTCTTCGTCCATCATATCGTCTGATGCTCAGTGTGAGCATGTCTTGGCATGATTTCGGTAGGCATTATAAAGTACAATAGTCATGGAGGTGCTTAGGAAAGAGTCGAGTGAATACCTATGATTACCCCTAACGTATTTAAAATTTAAAATGACATACCCCTAAGTAACCAATAGATGATTGATTTCGCAAGTTGCCAAAAATTACTCGTCAATCAATATGGAGGAGACCCTGTTGAATTCGCAGATTTCATGGGAGATTACTATATGTATGCCTCAGCATACGGATGGACACAAGCCATTATGGTTCAGAGATTCACACTCAATCTGAAGGGTACGGCAAGAGAGGCCTGGCAGCAAGTCGACAAACGGAACGTTGGCAATAATTGGACCAAATTGAAGGATGCAATGGCGCTGAAATTGGTTGGAGGAGATATCAAAAGAATTATGCGACAGAAATTCTATAATTGAGTTCAAGGTCCAGATGAATCGGTCAGTGAGTTTGCTTATCATCTGACCACTTTAGCAGATAAATCCTTTGAAGTCAAACCAGATCAAGCAGATATGGGCAGGCAGGTTAAAGAGCTGTTAGAAGATCAGTTTATAACCGGAGTCCACTCCGAAATCAAAAAGGCCCTATGTTATGTGGATTTTTCTAATTTCGATGAACTCGTGAAGAAAGCCATGAAGATCGAGCTGAATTTAAAAATTGCGAAAAGATCAGATGCTTTTGGAGTTAATGTGGAGAGACGTGAGAGGTCAATTACTCCTGTGAGAGCAAATTATTATTTTATTTTTTTATTTATAGTCCTTCCTATTGCCTTACTACTCTTTCATGTTTGTTATTTATTTTGACTGATTATACCAAGTTGGTATCTCTATCTTAAAATAGGGAACAAGATTCTACGTCTAAGTAAGAGAAAGAAAAAAATGATTTCTCAGCCTTTTATTACCCTTGACCCAACACATTACTCCGGGGCCCGTTAAAATTGAGTCCCGCAATTTACATATATCATGCGCGTACATATATCATACGCGCAGCGTACGTACCAACAACAATATAAAAAACTATAATTAATAAATATATAAACTTAAAACAATTTAAGAAATATTCCGAATGCCGATACATATATAAAAATAATATATATAAATCCCCCCCCATGGATTCATCCTACGTACGCGCCTGACATATATATTAATATTTACAAACCTCACACAATGCCTGTCATAGTAAAAAATATAGTAAAAAATATTAATTGACAAATACAAGACAAGACCGGGTTTTCATTCACATGATTTATGTTTTTAAGTTTATTGTTATTCACGACACACAAGGATTGTTAAATGTATTGTCAGACTGGATCTTGGTTGATTTTTGTAATTGACTCTGTGACTTCTATATGAGCGGGTTGAATTGGCTGTTGAGGATTTGGTTGGAACAGTAGTTCGGATGCTGCTGGCTATGGTAGTTTCTTGGGTATTTCGATATCGACTTTTTATCATTGGGGTGCTGTTCTTCCAGTTATTTACGATTTCACATAACTTGATCAGGATTAGTAAGGTGATGGTTACAGTTTCCACAATCACCACATATAGGAGCTTATGGGTATCGTCGGTTTTAGTTTTTCCTTTCGGTTTTCCAACTTGCTTTACGAAGGTTTGCTTTTGGATTCTTTGTTTTAGTTGATCCAGTTGATATATATGGGCTAGAAATCCTTTTTCCATTAGTTTGCACATGAGGTTATGACCACATTGAATTCGGATGTTGTTTATGTAGGTTCGAGCTGCTTCAATATTATTCACGAGGTCGATTTTTACGTAGTCTGGGTTTGAGTACTGGCACAACACTTCTTCTGGATTTTCTTTTGATTTTCGATGGTCTCTGACACTGTTTATTTGAGAGAAGGTTTGCTAGGCTTTCGAATAATTGGTGATTAGTACTATCATTATTAGGATTTGTCTGGACCTCTTACTACTATACGGAAATTTTATTTACATATTATATACACTGGTTTTCTTTATGTTTATTTATCGGGCGGGTTTCTTTTATTGGCCTTTTCGGACAACCTCATTAGTATGGTTTCCACCTTTATCACCCTATTTCTCAGTTCTGTCTTTATCTCGAATTGCCTGTTCTTTTCTTTCACATGCTGGGTTTAGATTTATATTCCCTCCTTTAATGCTTTTATTTCCTTCTTTCGTTTATTATTTTTAAATAATCGTTTTACCATCTTTTCTCGTTTTTGTCTCGTTCCTTTTCTTTGTTGTCTATTTCTTGGTATCTTTTCTCATTTTCTTTATCATTTTATACTCCTGTTGTTTCTGATTTATCTGATCTTACAATTCCTTTAGGTTTTCCTGGTGCTTCCTTGTTTCTGTTTTCCAATAGTCGTTTATTACTTCTTCTGTTTTCGTGCTGGCTCTCTCCTGCCATAGTTCTTCTGCGGTTCTTTCCCAATCTTTTCGTCATTTCCTTTGTTAGTGAGGCCATTCATTTTCCTCTTGAACCTCTTTCTTTATCTCCTCTAGCAATTTATATTCTCTTTTTAGCACTTCCACCATTCTTTTATTATCCCACCATCCTTTTATTAATCTTTTGTTTTCTTGTCTTTCTTCTTGTAGTTCTTATTTGATAGTTTTCTTTTGTTCTATTATGTCTACTTCAATTTCTCCTTCTTCTAATTCTGCCATTAATGGATTTATAGGTTTTCTGTTTCCAATTTCCTTTCTACAATATTATACTGTTTAATATTGCGCTATAGGGCGACTTATACATATAGGATTATATAGTTAATTTTTTAGAATACAGTTCCCTTTTTGCAGGGTTATACAGGGGTTTACAGTCTCTACAACTGTTATTATACTATTAATGTTTTTGTTGGGGATACAGTTCCCGCTTTTATAATTTTTTCGTATTTTTTACAATTTTTCAATTCACGTTTTATACAAATTTCTCCTCCTGACCCACGTAACCTTCACATCGATGGTTCTAAATGTACCGCGATTAAGTTATATGGTATATAATATCATGGGAGTTGTGCTCTTAATCCATGAACTTCATCTCTTAGTGCTCCAGAGATGTTTAGTTCCTCGTCAATGAGATAGGTGAGATATCTAGCTTCTTCATCTCTCACTTCTATCTGTCTTTCTAGCTCCTTTATCTTCCAAATTCTTTATATTTTCATCGTACATTTTCCGTTCGTCTTTCAATTTTTTGTTTTTCACTGCTAACACCACATTCTTTTGTTCAATTACTCCTTTATATCCATTGTTATCGCTTTCTAACTCAATCGTTTTGTCGTTGAGTTCTACTATTTGTCCCCCTTGCTGCGTTATTACTTCTTCTATCAATTAACCTTACTGGCCCTTTAACGCCAGCTTCACTGACAGATATCGTTCGAACTCCATTGCTTTGGTCTGCCACGCCTGACTGCGTACAGCTATTTTTCGTAGTCTTTTGAGTTCCTCTCGTAGATCCAGTGTCTCTTCACACCTTTCTTGTTTGTCGGACAATCCTAATTTCTGAGGTAATTCTCGCATTTCTTTCTGTATTTCTTTGCTTTCTCTTTTCCATATTCTGGCCTGTCTCAGGATTTTGTTCTTTTTCCTTTCGTTTTTGTTCTTTTCTTTTTTCCCATCTTTTAGTGTCATTTTGTATTCTCTTTCTTGCCTCATATACCCAGTTGCTTTAGGTAATGTCCGTGGGCATCCTGTCTCGTGGCCTACAATGTTCACCATTTTGCTGCTCGTTTGCAGGCTTCTGCTTCGGTTCTTAAATTATGATTAAACCACTGAAATTGGTTGCTCTCTAACTCCCGTGTTTCCTTAATTTCGGCCCCGTTCTGTTCATATATTGATGTGACACTATCTCCCACTGTCAGTAGTAAGGCAATAGGAAGGACTATAAAAAAAATAAAAAAATAATATAAGTATTATAAATAAAGGATTTACAGGAAATAACTAACAACTAAAATAAGATAAATTAAATATACAAATCAAAAACCATAACTAGGAAATAAATAAAAGATTAGAATCAGAATAATTAAGAAATATAATAGAAACAAATGTATATAAACCAAAAAGGAAAAGCTAAGTAAAAATATGAACAAGATGGCCGTCAAGGTTGAGCAGAGAAACACAGAATAAAAAAAACGATATTAATTAACCAAGGAGAGAAAAACAACAAAATTTCAAAGAAAAACATTAAAAAACAAATATAATATAAAAAAATGGAATTTTAAACACTCGCCCAACCGTGATTGGACGAGACGATAGAGAAAAAAAACATGGGTTTAAGTTTATACGTTTATTTACTTTATATCCTGGCATAGTCTTTTCTTCTTTAGAAATAAACGTTCGAGCTGGCATCTTCTTCCAAAAAACACCTGTCTCATCGACATTAAAAATTTGGTCTTTTGTATATCCTCCTTCTTTCACAATTTTTGCAAGTTTTTCTGGATATATTTTTGCAGCCTCAACATCTGCAGCTGCTGCTTCACCGGTGACTTTAATGTTATGTAAGTTGTATCTGTTTCTGAAACGATGAAACCATCCACGACTAGCACAAAATTTAGTCTCGTTTGCGCCTTTTTAACTTTTAAGTCATTAAACAAGCTTTGTGCTTTACTTTGAATAACAGCCTGACTTAAGGGTACATGCAGTTTTGTTTGATTTTCTATCCAGATAACTAGTAATTTCTCCATATCTGCAACAAGACCGTGTTCTTTTCTTATGATGGTACTATTTATTAGTGTAGGATTTTTCACTGCAAAAAGAATTTTATCTTTGTTCTTGACTACAGTGTTTACAGTAGAACGTTTCAAATCTAGTTGGCGGGCTACTTCAGCTTGAGGAGTTCCGTCATCGCAAATTATAATTATCTTAACTTTGGCTTTCAGCGAAAGAACATTTCGAGTTTTTTTAATTTTTTATCTGCCATTTCTTAGAAAAAAAAATTATTTTAAGAATTTTAAAAAAAATAAACGTATTTCTATTTACTGTGCAAGTTAATATTTCATAGAATTATTGTTCCAAGAAAAAAACTATACATAAATCAAAATAGAAAAAATTATTCTTTATTCTTCTAAAGTCGAATTAATTATGAATATTATGTATTTATATTTTACAAAGGTTTTTATATTGATTTATTTCTACAAAAGTTTCGTTTTTGTTCTTATTCCACTTTACATATTTTGTTTTGAGTTGTTTCTACATGCATTCACTCATAACAAAATTTAGGTTTCATAGAAATAATGTACACATATACAAAAACACGTTGTTACAAGTGTACATTCATAATTTATTATCCCAGTACATAATTTTTTTCCATAAATTGCAAAACCAGAAAAATTGTAATTAAAAAAAGTACTTGTACGTAAGTGTGAATCATTGTACGTATAATGGGCAAATGGGGACAAAAATGAGATGTACGTAAGTGCGAGTGTACGTAAAATGAGTGTCGAATTCATTCTCAATCTCCATAATTAATAAATTAAACAAATAAAATTACTAAATTAATTTTATTCACAAAACTGCGCTTTTTTGTAATATTCAAACAATCTGTTCGAGGCTTTTTTTATTATTTTAATTTTGATGCTGATTTCAATGCTGGTTTAATTTATTTTAATATTTAATATATTTTAATTTATTTTTATATTTTAAACTTACTTTAATTTATTAATTTAAATATTTATATAAAAATTTATGTAATCTGATATATACAATTTAAATGTTTATTAGCAATATCCAGTTTTAACTTAAACGTGAATTCTACCCTTTCATCCCCCTTCTTTAAATTCTTTAATCTTTTCAATATTCCTGATTAAAGACTTCCCATTTTTATCTCTCAGCATATAACTGCGATCGTGTATTCGTTTTGTTACCGTGTATGGTCCTTCATATCTATCTTGATCCTTGTTTCGTATTTCTCGTTTGATTAACACTTTGTCTCCAATATCCAACCTCCTTGCAGTTGTTGTTTCCTCATTTTGTCTTTTACTTTCAATTTTCAATGCGATATCGTTCCTGTTGATTCTACTATCATTATACCATTTTGATCTATCAATTTTCCTATCAAAAATAATTTCAGCTGGGCTTACTCCCGTTGTTTTTTGAATGGTTGCGTTGAGTGTATATTCTATATCTGGGATAAGGTCTGCCCAGTCTTTTGTATTTCCTTCTTTCAGCGATGCATTAATAAAATCTCTTATTGTCCGGAATTGTCTTTCGATTATACCATTCGTATTATGATGATATGGACTCGAATACACTATCTCGAACCCTGCATTTTTGCTTATATTCTTTATGCTATTAGCTTCGAATGTTTTCCCGCAATCTACATGTAGTTCTTTGGGTGCCCCAAATTTTAGAATCCAGTTGTTTAACAATATCTTCCCAATTGTCTCTTCATCCTGTTTATTTAGGACTGTTAACGAGATGTATTTGCTGTAATGGTCGATTATTGCGCAAATGTATCTTTTCCTGTTAAATGTTTCTTTCATTGGGCCACATATGTCCATATATATTTTCTCGAAGGGTTCGGATGCTTCAAGTACTTTTGGTTTCTCTTTCATCTTTGTAGTTACAACTTTAACTTTTTGACACGATTCGCAATTTGATATTGTCGTTTTTACTTCCTTTATTAGATCTCTCATATCAAAATTGTTTTGTATGTATTTGATAACTTTGTCAACTCCAGCATGGCACAGTAATAGATGTGTTTTGTTAATCATTTCTCTTCTT
>CAUHTR010007616.1:0-32642 GCA_959609185.1 Schmidtea polychroa | reverse complement strand
AACATTCATGATTTATGAGAAGTAAAAAAGAACACTAAAAGTATTTTTGAAAAAATTGATTGTGATGAAAATTGAAAGAGTACTGAAAAATTACAAAAAGGAGTTGGAAATTTTAATAAATTACTGCATTCTCATGTTAAATTTCTAACTGGTGAGGAATTGGGTCTTACAAATAATCAGGGAAAGCAATTTTTTGACATAAAATCTAATAGATTGTGCAAACCAGTAGCGCGTTATCCAATGGTCAAAAGAACAATTACCTGAGACCCGAAAAATTCTTTTATAAACTGATTACTACTGTAGGAAAATCGAAAGTTAAGTTTGGAAAAAAATCAGTAGCTTATTTCTTGTCCAGTTTAAGTATTTGTTGGGCGCGCCACGTACACTGGTATAATAGGATTTATTTCTAAATTAGTGGTGAAAATAGGACTGTCGAAAATAAAGTCATGGCCAAACCTCCGTAGTTGGGAATAAATTCTTGAAAGTTAAATTATAGTTCTACTTATTATCAATATTTATAATAGAAATCCATTTATGTATTACATCATGTAAAGTACAGTATCAGACAAAAGTTTAGCAGCACTACGTATTTTTGATGAAAATAAATAATTTATTACAATATTCTTAGTTGATATTTATCAAATGTGTGTGATGCAATTTAATCTAAATATAGAATTTTGGAAAAACTAATTACAACAATACTTAAGTCTGATTTCTCTTTGTTGTGCTTATTATTTATATTTTGCTGTTGCCGGTTAAGGGTCGAAAACAAAAACTTTCAAACTTTAAGGTCTCAAATAGTGATCTTGCAGAAAAAAAATATTCTGAGAGGTAAATAGCATTGAGATTAGGAGTACACTCATCAACTGTTCAATCGTAAAGTTTCAAAATTTAATTATCTAGAGAGCTATTCATCAAAACATCACTATGGAAGGCCTCCTGTTACCACCAAACGTGATGATGCGTTATCAAGATGCGTTATTAAGCATCTATTGATATCAGCTCGTCTTATTTTTGATGAATTACCTTGTAATTGCAATCATATCATTTGTACTATTCAAATACGACTTATTGACAACTTTAAGCGTGCCGCCTATAGTCAAGCATCAAAACTTTGTCTCTCTAAAAAGAACATTATAGATTGATAAAAACTGGATATCTGTTGACTAGCATAAAGTAATGTTTGCTGATGAGGCCAGTGTTCAGCAATTTCATTGCAATCATTCATAAGTTCGTCGACCTCCTAATCAACGTTGTCATTCCCGTTTTACTATCAATACTGTCAAACATTCACCATCAGTGACTCAAGGAACACAATATTCCTGTGGAGGATGACTGACTTGGATCATCGCCATATCTAAATTCAATTGAAAACTGCTGGACACAATTAAAGGAAAATGTTTCAGCTAAGAAGTCATCATGTGTCTAATTTTAAACAGAGGTTAATACATTTAATACATGAGGTTTGGTCAACAGAAATCACTCCTGCTAGTGAATTCTATGCCAACAAGGATTGCTGCTGTCATGAAGGCTAAAGGATTACATAATACGTATTAATAATATGTCTATTAACTTTTAAATTGATTGTTAACTGTTATTCAACAAATTTCTATATTGAAATAGATGCTATTAAACTTTTGTTCGCCACTGTACGCATCCTTTTTGAAAATAAAAAATTCACGAAAAATGAGACTGAGTATAATGGATAAAAATTACATAAATATTGAAAGTGTGAATGTATTAAATTTATAAATTATTATAAACTATTAAAAAAAATCACGCAACTGTTGCTAGTGTTGGAGGGGGGTGGGAAGGTTGTTAAATAAAAAAGTTCATTGCAAAATTGCAAAAGTGTCTAAGTCAATATTTTTTGAAGAAAGAACCAGAAAGATTAAGACAAATTCAATAATTCTAAAGTGATATGAGAGCTTCAGAAGATACAATTGGGAAAATTATGCTGATGACATTATTCATTTTTATTTGAAAAACAAAATCAAATGATAGTGGCCTGTCAAGTTTTAGAAATTGATTAAAATTTAATTTAAAATCCGAGAAATAGAGAAAAGACATAGTTTTAGCTAAGAGAACCAAAAAAATTTAATGCAGACGCATGATATTAAAATAGACGGAAACTTAGTAAAATTGTCAATCTGTGGTCAATAGAGAATGATAATAAGGAAAATCATAAAAAATAAAAATCTGGTTTATATATCATAAGCGAAAATATTGAGTTGTTTCGGACAACAAAAAGCCAACCTGAAATACTAGAAAAACTTGTCAGATCTTTAACAACAATTCGACCAACTTCGATGGAAGCAGAACGAACATTTTCTGCTAATAAACTTAGAGGTCGACTCAATGATAATACGTAGAGTACAATGATGGCTTTAAAGCAGCGATATAAAAAATAAATATTTGTACAACTTTTTTTAATTAAATTCACTTGAAAAAGGCTGTGCTAAAAATTCGTGAATATCAAAAACATCGATATATTTATTGTTTCATAGCAAACCATTTAATAAATACAATTGAAAAGAAATCAATGGTGAAATTTGAAAAAGGTTCTTTTGGCTCTCATCAGTACTATGCATGAGATGCGAAAATTTCTCTTCGCGCCAGGTAAGTATAAAATATTGCTGATTCAACTCTATTGCATACTTTACCTGCTACACTTGAAATCACATCAGTTGCAAATTATCTAAATCACAGAAAGAAATATCTGCAAACTTGTAAACATGGCGTATGTAAACTGGGTATCGCAAAGTTTGTAATATTTATATTATTTTAATGTTAGACATCCGTAAAAAAATATTTTACACCATTACAAGTTAAAAATGCTAAAGGTTTACGGATGCACTTGTAAACAGTTTCTGTGTATCCCTTTGTAAGATCCATATATATCCATTTTTTGTATGAGAATATTAACAATTTTGTGCGTCTTTCAAAATTAAAATAATTTTTATGATTAAAAAAATGTTTTTTTTAAATTTTATTAAAAAGTCTTTTAGTTTGATACAATTAGATTACGATTACTATTTGTTTGAATATTATTATTTTCATTTAGTTGTGATTAATACGATTCTTAGCCCGAAGAATGCTGTTAAACGGTCGAAATATATAACGTTAGATTTAAATATACTATTTCTTATTTTAGTTCTTTGCTAAACAAAGTAAATAGAAAAACCCGGGTTTTAAAAAATTGCTCAAAACCGAAAACACTAGTCTGTATTCATTTGATTGATGCAGATTATAAAATATATCTTGCTTTCGTAATCATTTAATTTTAATCTTTAAATAAAAACTCCTTTCTGCTTTTCGGTTGTTGTTTTCTCAAAATATCAAATTTAAGCAAATATACCATCATATATATTCTAAATTTAAATTTTAAATATTTCTCATTTAAACTGACGAAATTATCAAGTATTGAGATTTTAATTACCTCAGAAATTTTTTATTAAATAAATGATGTCTCGGTAGTAGCATGTTTTAAATATCAATATTTTTATAAGCAAGCTTTAAAGTGATAATCAATCCAATTTATAATAGCAGACTTGACTCTTATCGGTACAATGTAAAAATATGACCAATCCGATAACAGGCCGCATCAAATATCACAAATTTGCACACCGCTGTTATCAAATGTATATAAATACATTTAATATCTTACAAACTAGGCGTATGAGAAATAAGAGTAAATACAGTTAACGTTTCAAAAAATTTGTGATATTTGATGTGACCTGGTCACAAAGTTGTTAGGTCGAACCCAAATCGGATCAAGGATTTTTATATGGAACCGATGAGAGATAAATAAGCTCGAAACTCGTCTGTCAATTTCATGATAATATAAAAAAATAATTAAGCTTATAGAAAGTATTTTATAAATAATATTAATATAAAAAGTATTAAATAAGGATGGCACAGGGTAATATAATAGTAAAAAATTATTATGTCAATAACAATAGAATCACATACATGAAATTTGCTTTGATCTAACCTGATTATTATTGAAATCATTGACATTGATAATTTTAGTAAAACTTGAGAATAAATCCCTTCTATCAGTATGATCTTTTATACACGTAGATAGATCGTCTAAATCAGATCATTATTATAAGACGTTAATATGGTTGAATGTGACAAATGCTGTATAATGGAAGAAACTAAAAAATTTAATATATTTATTTTAGAGATGTATTTTATTGATATGGAACCAAAAAAAATTGGGAATTAGGATTTTCAAAAGATTTCAATTGAAAAGGATAATCTTATATTCGAAAATTTAAATAATAATTATTAATAAACAACAATATAATATAATTAAATCATAATAATATAAATAATAATAATAATTATAATAAAAATAAATTTTATAATATTAAGAAATAATAATAATAATAAATTATTATAATACAAACAATATTGTTTTTTCATTAGAATATGACTTCAAAAAAACGAATGCGTTGGTTCCACTTGAAAAAAGCTTTCGAAAATCATCTTTCTATAATAAATGATTCAAAATTACAGGCTTCAATATTGAAAGATCTTGACATTTTACAACTGTCAACATCTGAGAAATCTTTTAATTTAGCAACAAAACTTTTAATAGAAAAGTACAGCAAGATTTCTAATTTCAACATAAAGTCTTTCTTAAGCTATTTGACGAATGAATGAGTTGACCATCATGTTGGATGGTATGAAGGCTGCTAAGAAAAAAAATTTTTAACAATGGTTAGAATCGATCAATGTAACTATAAAGAAAGAAGCAACGTTTCGAGAAGGAATTCCAATGGCTGACTTATTAAAACAGCCATTAACCTTGTTAAAGAATGGTTTGTCAAAAGAGATCCAAATTGAATCAATTATCCAAAGTTATACATGACTGAACCTTCAATAGGTACAAAAGAGTTTACTGCTGCATACGATTGGTTGAAAGCAACTTCAATAATTCAGAAAAGCGAAAATGATTTCTTCAATAGCATAGAATTTTCGAGAATTTTGTTAGGAACTCAATTATCAAACGCTATTGTTCTCAATCATGTCATAAAATTATAGATCGTTTGATGACTATCACAGCATTATTTTCTCAGCCTGGCATGTGATCTTCGGAAAGAATTCAAATGAAAAAAATTGGAAAATGCCAAAATTTTCTTGTCCAGTTTTTTTAATTATTATATATGCAAAAATATAATTGGCCTAGCTGTGCGACTTAGATTTATCGTCATTCCTAATGAGGCAAAAACGGTTCCAATCGGAGAAAAATGGAAAATAGGTCGCACGGCACATGCAAAAAAGACACGACATAACTAATCAGCTTCTAATACTTCAAAATAAACCTTTAATATTGCACTAAATAAAATTTTAATATGATGATTTGTCTCTCATTTTTATTTATTATGTAGCAGATTTTATTTTATTTAAGAGCACATAATTTTTAATTTTATATCTCATTTAATATATTTTATAGCTCACTTTTATTTATATAAGAGCAAACTTAATAATAATATATAATAAAAAATAATAATNTACGTAATAAATCAAAATTTTCGCAATTAGTATATGAAATAAATAATTACTATTATATTATATAATTGTAAATTGTATAAATAGATCCTTCATTAAACAATATATAATTTGAAGATGAGAGTTATTATGTCGAAATAAATGATTAAAAAATACATATTTATCATAATCCAGTCAATTAATATAAATATTACCATTGGTAAATCCTTCTCCATGTCGTAAATAAATTAATGCTGGAGCTAATTTTTCTGGATCAGATTTATATATCTTTTGAAACTGAGAATTATGTCTATTTTTACACATGTTCATCATTTTATGGATTCTTATAAAATCTCTTTTGGTTTTATTTTCATTGAACACAATGATATCTGATAGAGACAAGATAAAATGCATTAATTTGGTCTGATTATCAATATTTCTTGCATTTTCTTCTTGCATGTCTGAAAAATGTAAATTTGATAGAAAAACATCTGATAAATAATAAAATATGACAGAATTAATCCAACGATTTTTATTACAATGGTTACTTTTCACGGTCAAATATATTATAATTATTAAATAACCAAATGTTTCTCTTACAATACGTAAATTTTTAAAATTTTCTGACTTTATTTGAATTTTTGTCTAATAATCAAGATAATGACAACTAAATATCAAATGAACTTTTAATTTGAAAAATGATATATTATAATTAATTATTAGTATCTATTAATATTTATCATTATCATTATTATGATATTTAAATAAATAACATTTAAAGGTTTTTAATTTTGTTGATTATAATTTTTAATTTGGATAATTTATTTACCATTTTTAATATTACTAGGGGCTTCGCCCCTGTTCGCTTCGCTTCACCAACCCCGTTAGAACGCTGCAAATAATAGTGGGAAAATGAAAAATAAAAAAAATAAGAATAATAAAATAAAACAAAATTAACAAAAAAAATTAAAAAAATAATAAAAAAAATTAAAAAAATAATAAAAAAAAATAATAAAAAAAAATTTTTAAAAAATAAAAATAATAAAAAAAGTAAAATTCGGATGGAAGGAACCCTTCGCTTTTCTATATATAGAGAGATTATTATTATTATTATTTATAATTATTATGGTATTTTAAATGATAGTTAAAATTTAATTAAATTATCATAAATAACATTTAAAGTTTTTTAATTTTGTTGATTATAATTTTTAATTTGGATTATAATTTTGTTGATTATAATTTTTAATTTATTTACCATTTTTAATATTACTAGGGGCTTCGCCCCTGTTCGCTTCGCTTCACCAACCCCGTTAGAACGCTGCAAATAATAGTGGGAAAATGAAAAATAAAAAAAATATGAATAATAAAATAAAACAAAATTAACAAAAAAAATTAAAAAAAATAATAAAAAAAATTAAAAAAATAATAAAAAAAAATAATAAAAAAAAATTTTTAAAAAATAAAAATAATAAAAAAAGTAAAATTCGGATGGAGGGAACCCTTAGCTTTTCTATATATAGAGAGATTATTATTATTATTATTATTTATAATTATTATGGTATTTTAAATGATAGTTAAAATTTAATTAAATTATCATAAATAACATTTAAAAAGTTTTTTAATTTTTTTAATTATAATTTTTAATTTTGATAATTTGTTTACCATTTTTAATATTATTAATTATTATTATTATTTTGGATGTGTATGTGTGTGTTTGGGCCAGGTGAGGTCTGTTTGGGCGTTATAATTTGTGCCTTCTAATCGCGTTTTTTTCGAATTATATTTGTTGGATTTATTATTGATTTTACTGGACTTTCATTATTCGAATTTGTTATAATTAAATTTATTCGTGTATCATGTTTGAATTTATTTTTTTAATAGTTAATTTTGAATAAAGTAACTTGCATTCAGTTTTCATTTTCACCAGCGAATTGTATGATGCAGAATTATGGATAAAGCAAAATTTTTGAATAATGATGATTTGAATCCACGCGTTCTTCCGAATTCTGATAAACCAATTTTGATATCAATTCATATAGCAGACACATTGAATACAGAGAGTGTAAAGAATGTAAAATCGATGAATATGAAACATTCTTTTAGTGATTCAATCATTGACTCGTTAAACGGAGATAATATCAATTGGAATTCACTGAGAATTGGTTCGAATCTCAAAGGAAAAGTTCAATCTAGTGAACACAAATCTAAGAATTTAATGAATTTCAACTCAACTTATAAAGATATTCTTTTTTAAAAATGAATACAAAGCAAGGAGAATCACTATGAGACAGAGATTTTTAGAAAACCAACTAATACTGGTCTCAATACTTTTCATTACTTCATCCGAAGGTTTTTGTGAATTCAAGTATAAAAGAAATATGGTGAAGGGGTTGATTTATCGTTCATGGTCTTTGTTGACAAATTGGTTGAATTGCTAATGAAGAACGGTTATTCAAAATCCTTTTTAATTATTATGGTAAAAGAGACTGTTGACAAATTTATTAAAAATCCTAAGGATCCATGTTTGAGACAATCTGGGTGTTATGTTGTTGAGGTGTGAGTCTGATGAGTTAAATAAATTAAATAGTGTGAGCAAGGATGATGAGCCTAAATTTGTGTTAGTATTGCCGTACTCAGAAGGTTTTAAGGATTATAAAGTGAAGATAAGAAAGCAGTTAGGGAATTTAAACTATAGGATAGTGTCAACTTCATGGAAAGTACGCAATATGTTTATTAATAAGTCAAAAAATACGGTCGAATTGTGTTCCTATCTCGTTTATTAGTTTACATGTAATGGGTGTAATGCCACATACATTGGAGAGACTTCCCGTCATCTCTGTATTCGAGCTCGAGAACATTGTAGACCGAAGGCTTTGACCCATATTGGTAAGCACAATAAGGGCTGTAAGATTAAAATAGGTATGTTTGATTTTTAAATTTCATTAAAAAATTTCGATAATCACTGGGAACGTGTGATATGTGAGGCGTTCCAAATATACATATAAGTGAAAAACTAAGTTAAGTTTTTATTACAAAAATATTCAGCATGAGAAAAAAAATTTATTCAAAAAATCATAATTCTTATTATTATAGATTAAATAAAAACAGATATTAATTTTCATCATCACTCTCTCATCAAAAACGACAGCTGATTTATTTCTTTTTTTCAAAGTTGGTTGAAACTCCTTTTCACTAGTTATTTTCTCCTCATTACGAAACCGTGTTATACGAGGGACTACTGTACTTGTATTTTAAATGTTTCTAAATAATTTTTTTCTTGTATATTGTATGTATTGATTGTTGTGTTAAATTAAATAATTAATAAAATTTTTTAAATTATTAAATTAAATTCTGAATGTTAAAATTTTAAAAATAATATATTAATTTAATTATAATTTTTAAAAATAATTAAATGTTTTTATTAAATAAAAAAGTTTTTATATAATGTATAAATTTGTTTAAAATCCTTAATTTACATAGTCATTTTTAATATTATTAATTATTATTATTATTGTGGTATTTAAAATGATAGTTAAAATTTAATTAAAATATCATAAATAACATTTAAAAATTAAAAGAAAATTTTAATTTTGATAATTTTTTTATCATTTAAATAAAATTAATTATTATTATTGTTTTTAAAAATATTTAAAATCTTTTAATTGTTTTATTAATTTTGATAAATTATTTACTATTGTTAATATTATTAATTATTATTGTAGTATTTTAAATGCTATTTAAATATCATTTAAAAATTCTTTTTACCATTTTTAATATTATAAATTATTATTCTAATTATTATTTAGTATTATCAATATTATTATTATTATTATTATTATTATTATTATTATTATTATTATTATTATTATTATTATTATTATTATTATTATTATTACTATTATAGTGATATTTTAAATAATAGTTAAATTTATATTAAAATATCATAATTAACATTTAAAAAATTTTTAATTTTAAATTTCATAAAAAAAAAAGTTTCGTTAGAAAAAAAGTTCCATCTTACCTTGAGTTTCCAAAATAACCAATTGGTTTTTAGTGTCATATAAAATGAAGCACAATGGGTTTCTAGACATATTTCTTCCTGTCCTAAATTTTATAGTATTATCCGATAACAACAGCAAATTCGGCAACGGTTCGTTGTCAATCGGCTGGCTGATAAAGGAAACTATTTGGAAATTTATCCTTTCAATTGATTCATCAATGAAGAGGGCATTTGCTAAATCATTCACCGAATCAAACTAATTATCAATATTAGTTTTTGTTCGTTTTGAATTAAAATTAAAACTAAACTAATTTGATTGATCCATTCTCAAAAAGTACACAAGGATCACATGTGCAACTTGCAAATGGAATTGAATCATCTGTCATAACATTTGGTGGTAAATGAATTGTATCAAGATTTGTGAATTTATCCCTATTTAGGGAATTATCTACAATTTTTTATTATATTATTAGTAAGAATTCACAAAAAATAATGATTCGTCATTAAATTTGTAAATATGTGTAATTATTAATTATTTATATTAATATTAATTTTTTTTATTAATTAATTACTTTTAATTCTTTGGTTAATTATTTATTTTTAAAAATTTTATTAATTAAATAAAGTGATTAATTAATCAAATTTAAATAATTAACAATAATAAAGCTTGAATGAATATATATTAAAAAGATAATTAAAAAAAATAATTAAATAAAAGTGATTGATGATTACATCCCGCAAGTGATAATTTAAAATCCCACTTTATTTAGGCATCTGTATGAAGTAGACTATTTATCGATTACTGATTTTTAGTAATTAATAAGGGAAATATCAAGAAGTATATTATCTACTACTACAATTAATTTCAGCTGTATTTATTATCACTTCTCGGGTTATGGGTTTTAACTCCATACGTAGCGTATCTTTCACCAACATTGACTTTAAAAAGGGCTTTTCTAAAAGGACTATATTGTTGAGGATACTTAAATAATGAATAATATCCTAAACTAACTGGGATACCTGGCGTTGCACGATTTAGAAAATAGTAAACAGATTCAAAATAAAGAAATTTATTTCAATTTGTTCATTTAAAATAAATAATTAAATTTTTATGTATTTTTTAAATTATTTTTTTTTAAATGAATGAATTGAAATAAATTTCTTTATACATACATTTACATGTACTTTTTTAAATTTGTTTCTTAGTTAAAACGGCACCCAGCCGGTAAAAAATGGGTCAAATGAAAAATTGAAATAATCCTATTTTATAAACCTAACATGATCTACAACTTTTATTTTTAACATTATTGCCAATTTCACCTCCAAGGTACAAAGGTGGGGAATTCGATGGGTAACAAACAAACAAACAAACTTTCATTTTTATATATTAGATAAAGAAAATAACCTGGAGGAAAACCAATAGGGGGATTGGGTCAACACTCTGGAACCTGGAAAAGAGAACGGAAGAGAAAAATAGAGAAATGATAAAAGAGGGGCAAATAAAAGAAATCAGACAACAAAGCAGGAGAAAGGTCATTGCTAGTTAATAAGTGTAATTAAACAAAAGGAATTCCAAAATTGGAAAACAAAAACAAAATCGGCATCTTCGAACTTTCAGAGATAACGTGGGAAATAGAAAAAAAGTATGGAAAATGCCAGAAGCAGAAATGAAAGAAAAGACAATTTATCCCGAATGCCGAACTATCAGTGATAATACAGGAGTTGTACAAACCATGTAGAAACATGAATGGAAAAATGAATTATCATAAGTGTCGGGCAAGTGTGGACTATAAAAGCAAAAGTTTTCTAATGGAATCAGAACATTTAGTAGTGGAGGAAAATTAGAAGTCGAGAAAACAATTCAGAATCAAACAGTAGAGAAAATTTGAGAAATTAGAATGAGAAAAAATAAATTGAAAAGAAGAGAAAATATTGGAACCAAACGGTGGCAAAATTGAGTTTAATAAGAAAAGTTTAAAGTATATTGAATAAATTCAAGTCAAAGCAAAGGAGAATTCAATTCAAGTTACTAAATTATCGAGTTAGCCGGTGATTGTTAAGTGTTTGGGAATTATACGAGTAGTGTTGCAATATCTCTGTGTAATTACCTATTTCAGTGTTGAATTGATCGTGTAATCAATTGTGATAATCAATAAAGGTTTATCTTGTCTGAGAATAGTTATTTTGTGGATCAGATAAAACGCGCTTTGGAGTCAGAGATTTGATCGGTAACTTTGAAATATAACTACCAACCCAATAACCCAACAATATAATTTAAAAATGAAATAAAACTAAACACAGTTTAACATAAAACTACAAATTTTATTTTATTTTAAATCACAAACGATGACATTATGGTCTAAATAAACTTCATTAAAATGGCCACCTCGGATACGTTTTTCGTTATTCAATGACAACTGGTGATATTTATGAAATTGTGATGATGGTGACTATGACATTTTAAAATCATATTGTTCCTGTTGAAAACCTTTTAATTGCATGGTAAAAAACAAGAAACAAAAAGAATGGAAAGTGTCAAACTTAATCCAAACAAATCAAACACTCATCATGAACTTAGAGCTAAGGAGCGATAGATCGAAAAAGGTTGGCTCGTTGAGTATAATGAAACCTGATTTGTTAAACTACAAGTATTACTCCCTATCATACAGAAAAACAAGAGTAAACTAAGACCGGTTTTCGATTTCAGGGCACTGAATCAATATGTTGATGTAAATAGTGTGAAGCAGTAATGTACAATGAAGCAATTAGAGAATGCAGAATGGAAATAAATTGGCTATTTTCGATTGATCATATGCATACATGCAAATGACGTGGATAAAAGTATGTGAAGATATCAATCTTGCATTGTTACAATATATCCTTTATGATTTCGGATTTACATTGGACTGGGTACAATAGCTAAATCGTGAATCATGCGTTGGAATTGAATAATCGGAAAAGAAAAGGATACAGTGCTTATATAGATGAAATATTCATTGATGAGTAAATAATGTCTGGGGAAGAAGAAAGAGGTTGGGTACTCAAATATAATTAGACAACCAAAGAAATTAAACATCCTTCAGAAATGAAAGCATTAAGAATAGGTAATAACATAAGTAAATTTATTATACAAATATTGGTTTTGTAGTGACTATATTTTCATAATAGTAATTTAAGATAAAAATATAATATTTAACGATATTCAATTATGCAATAAGTTATTTAGATTGCATACCAATTATGATAGAATTAGATTTAATATCTCTAGAAAGATGATGTTGAGAAGATTTCCCAGAGTGGCATTCCTTAAAACATTTTTCGCAAAATTCATTATTTGGAGGTAAACAGTCATTGCATCGTCTTCTAGAGTTAAATTCATTACAAAAAGGACATTTATTAACACTTCCAAGCATCCTATATATTTGAATATAATTATAAAGACTTCATGTAAAATATAATTACTTTTTATTCTTTAACCATTAAATAGTAAAAAAATAAATAAATTCAAATTAATGTAAATAAACGGATCCAATCAAATATGAGATAAATATGTGAGTTTTAAAACAAACATATTCAAAAGTCATTTCATTTCAAATTTCAACTAAATCAATTTAAAATAATTATACGCGGATAAACTTTATACAGAAAACCTGAAAACAAAAAGTAAACAAAAAAGTATACAAACAATTATATAAGGATATACTGTATACAGAAAACCTGAAAAAACTCCCACAATGTACAGTGGTTCAGTAAGATAGTAGATAACTGTCAGCAAATAGTGAGCACAATCTAAAGAACTTCTGATACCATAACACACCCCTAGGTTCATGGCTTTGCATAGAAAGTATTAAGGACTTAATTTTCCCTTGTCTCATTTATTTCGCCTTTCCATGAACATTTTAATCAACTAAGTTTGACGAAATTCTACTTATCATTTTTTTACTACGGATCGTTTTACTTTAAGTTTTTAAAATTATTGTTGGGCGAAACCCAAAAATAACAATTTCTTTCGCTTCTTTTTAGGGATTCCTATAATTTTCATGAAATAAATAAGTAAAGGCAAGCGAGATCACCAATACAGCAAATAAAATGCAATAGGAATATTTAAAATTAATAATAACGTCAAGTAAAACACAAATAAAATTAATTAAAACAGAATTAATAAAATCTAAAAAAGCAAAAAGTTACACACGAAACACATTTAAAACGCATGAAAATAACACAAATGACCGAAAAATGGCACAAAAATTGCAAAAAATGTCATCTTACCCATCGGATAAATGTTATGAGATGGCTATCATTCAACTAGTTAGAAAGAAAAGAACTAAACTGAAAAAAAGAACATAGAATTTAAACAAAAAATAAAATTAAGCAATCAGATGGATTGGAATTTAAAGTAAAAATAATATCAATAAAACCGATCTAATGCATACACGATCGATTCTAATTGGTCGAACATATTCAAAAAATACTATATAAAGGAGAGTCTCAGTTCACAATTTACCACTTTTCAAATAATTAAGGTAATTTAATTTGACACCTTCCTCAACACTCGAAAGTTCATTGTTACTATTCAAAAACCATTGTTATAATTTTCGAAATCTAAATTATCGCCAATCTTTAGCAAATCTTTCGATATTCAAGGAATAATTTTTAATTATTCACACCTTGGTTTTTTAATTTTAATTTTATCTTGACAATGGACTTTTATAATATTCATTTTCATGTCTCTAATAAAATATAATCATTAAATTTTTATAACATCAATCATTTCGTTCTCTGTTTTCAATAATGTTTATCGATAAATTTTAATTTTGGATTTTATGAATTTTATTTTCTTTGTGGCCATGCAGATCCGTTAAATATATCATTGATTTGAATTATTATAAATACAGTAGATTAGGAATCTTTTTCTGTTAACAAGTTATGGAACATTCATATATTCCTGCCTCGCTGACAGAAGGTTTGATCCTACATCAGATGGCCGTACAACCATTCATAATTGAAAACCCTGTAGACAGAGTCTTCACTTTAATTGAGATGTAGACTTGGTAGTGTATTAACACCATTTCAAAAAAGTAGCAATTCAGCATCATGACTTCTTAGAAATAGTAAGGCATTCACCATTATTATAATAAAAATCAGATTAACTTCTAACAATTAAATTAAGCACACTCCACCCACTGTTCCACTGAAATAGTTTTGAATTTTAGGTGAATTATGTTCGGAATTTTTTTCCTGATTCATTCTATTGAACATTGGATAAAAATCCAATTAAACCCACCCGGTATTTGTAATATCTAAGCGAAATATAAGAGAGCTCTAATTGTAAAATGGATGGGAACAGACCCATAAAATACCATACGAAATACGCTAAATAGATTTTTAAAAAGTCAGGTGATGAATCGATATATCAATGTAAATTGTGGCTACAAATCAAGATGGAATTTTTCCCTTGATTTAATTAATAACAGCAACACCATTCAAGTTAGAGGAAAGTAAATTATACCATTTAAAGGGCGTTTTCACCCCATTCTATGTATAAATCTTTGGATGGGAAAGGGAAATGAAGATTTTTGTTCAATTGATCGATGAAAGCCGGGCTCAGGGCGCTTCGACAAAAGAGCAATCGTAAGCTCTGTATCAAGTCTGCACAAAACATGAATTAAACATGAATGAAATATCGAAAATTTCTATTATGATTTGAAAAAAATTATCAATTCCTTTTTGTTTAATAAATTATAAGTTGTTATGATTTGTCGCAACCTGTTTATGTGGCTCTTTACAACCACTCATTTCCAATTGTTGTCCAGGGTAGCCAAACCCCGACAATTGGAAATGTGTTTGTTGTTATACACAATAATAATTTTATTTATTTATTTAATCATTTATTTACTCTCAATTATTTACTTATTTATTCTTATTTTGGGGTCTAACTGATGCGCTGCCAATAAATACATGAGACAAAATCGAGTTCACAATTATTTATTTTATAAATACAATATATAAAAATTAATCCATCTTTATTTCTAATCGTTTCGTTTCATGCCGATAACGTATTATTGTCTCTTCGCGTTCATATACTACACCATTGACAGTGACAGTGTCTCCGACATCAATGTTCGAAGTTGTTTTTCTCTTTTTGGATTTTCTACATTCTGGCATTGGACCATATTCAAGTGTTGGATGTATCCTTATCATCGGAATGCTTACCATTAATGCGACACATTCTTCCGCAATTTCTAAGAATGATTCATTGGCCCACTTCAATTGAATCAATGGATTTTCAGTCTCCATCTCCACATTCTCCTCGCTTGTTAGGTCAATTTGTTCTGCTTCCATTACATCGTCAACCAGAATTTGTGCCACTTTCTCCGCTATTGCAGTTGATGCTGATGGTACCTCTCGAAGTTTTTTATATTCATCCAACGAGTATTTCTTTGATGGTAGGTTTTTGGGCATTGGTATATCATCAATCCATTGATTTTCCACTTTCTGATATACCTTGCGAATGCTCTTCACATCCTCTAGAGCCGAATGCACACCGATTTGTGTCTCTTCTCCACATATTTCCCTTACTACGGTTTGTAATTTGAACCATTCTCCTTTCCTGGTTACTCCCCTGTTTTGGAGTGCTGGTGCCGCTGCCAAATCACGAATGCCATATAATTGCTCAATCCATATTCCCAAATATTGTAATTCTGCATGTAAATCATGGCCCACTAGTATCTTGCCAACTGTCAATTGTTGGATGTCCTTTGTTGCCACATATTGATCGCATTGATTCCTGCTAGCTACTTCTGTGATTCCGTGAATCCTTGAATTAAAATGGCGAATTTTTCCTCTTGGAGTCAAGTATATATTCTTTATTATTTTTCCATAATAATTCATAATCGCTAGTGCTAGAGGGACCATTTTTCCTTGTTCAGACGTGCCATATTCTGCATCAATAAACAATATTCTGTTGCGGATTTCTTCCAAATCCATTTCCTTTCTGAGAAACGACATTTTCCTTTTCAACATTTCTTTCGAAATTTTCGTTAACATTGGATCTTCTCTTGCACTTGGCTGCATCTGCGGAACTTCGTTCGCTTCATTTTCGATTCTGATTTCCACTACCATGGTTGTTTCTTCATTCGCTGCTCGTAACGTTCTCCACATGAAATCTCCCTGCAGCTTCCACGACGTAAATTTTTTTAGTTCCCAACACACTTTGTTGTCATTCGTCAGTACCTCAACGGTACCCTTGATCACATGTAGATGATATTCTTCTTTCCTTGACATCTCGACTTCTTCTGCTAATCGCAATTTTGACATCCTCATGATCGTAAACATTTGGATCTTCATTTTTCGGTCATCAATTCTTAAATAATTTGGGATTTGGAGATTGTCATTGATCCGGTATACTTTTTGTCCAGCATGATTGTTCTTCATTTTGATGTAGCTGTCGTAAGTCGACCTTGCCAATTGTATTTGTTCCATTTTTTTTTCTACAATAGTTATATAATTAAAATTTGAAGTTAATTTAATTTTAACACTAGGGTTGAGATGGGGTACCCAAAGGATACCGTCCCACCGACTAGTTATATAAATAAATAATAATAATTACCGTTTAGTTAATTTGTTGATATATTTTTTTTTTCAAAATTAATGGAGTTTAATGGATTTTACCCTCTTTTAATACCCCTACGAAAATTCCCTTAACCCCGTTTTTCTCTCCCCCTTAACACAGCGCTAACCAATCAAATTGATTCTTTCCGTTGACATTGAAAAGTGCAGATTCACAAGTAAAATAAAATGAATTATTGATCATATCCATAATGAAATAAAATATTAATAATATCCATAAAATATTTGTACTATATTACTACTACTACTTTATCAATTTTGCATGCAAAGTATTTATGTCTTACTACACAAATGTTTCTTCATAAACGATCCAAGGTCTCGCAATCTCGGATCGATTCGTAGAAGGTTTGGGTATTGTTCGAAATTCAATTAGCACAATGATAATGAGAATAATGAGAGAGATTGTTATAATGAGAGTAGTTATTAATAATGTTACACACACAATTTCACTGTCAGTTTTTAATGACGATATGGTTTTGTTATTAGTCATTGACTCATTGATGCTAGAAAAGATGATTACGTTGGCAGAGCTAGGGGTTCGGTTGGACTGATTTGATTTGTTTCGATTTCCATACTGCGAGTTGATAGATGGAATTTGCACAATTTTATTTTCCACTAATGTTAATTGCCATAAATTTGAAAATAGAGAACGTCTATAGTATTTTATTTTAATGAACACAAATTTTGACGTCGATATTGGTGAACGTTGACGAAAAGTTAATATTTGAGATTTATTTTTTTCATTTAATATCGATTGAATTTTTCCATAATAATATAAAATAGCTTTTTGATTGGCTCCGCTTGTCGGGTAACATTCACTAATTGATTGAAAATATGAAAAGTAACCCGATTTGTTTCATTAACTAATCGTATCATATGTTGACTAGAGTGTATTCTG
The DNA here is from genome assembly GCA_959609185.1 of Schmidtea polychroa. Lineage (NCBI taxonomy): Eukaryota > Metazoa > Platyhelminthes > Tricladida > Dugesiidae > Schmidtea > Schmidtea polychroa. The sequence goes on along the minus strand of CAUHTR010007616.1, from coordinate 14,616 downwards.
ATCCATTGGCTATCAATTTCAGTTCCGTTTTCATATAAAGATTTTTCATAATAATGAATCAGAATATTATAGCTATGATGTAATTTTAAATTTGCATACTTTATAAAGGGTTTTCTGCTATTCAATGTATCTATCGCATAATTTTGAAAAACTGCTTTTACTTGTTGGGATTCCTGGGGTTCCCAATATATGTCAATTCCATTTACCAGTGGTTCAATTGATACTCGATTATGTAATCTCTTTGTCCAAATATTAATGCGTATAAGATTTTGTATTTTTGTATTATTACTTTTCGAATCCAATTGCGTAATTAACCAAGGGTATTCATAATTCATTGTTAATTGTCTAGCCACATAAATATTTTTGGTGCTGTTCAATTTTATTGGGGGTTCAAAATAGTTTATTAGATTATTTATCTCTATTTCTTCTGCTCCTCCAGCATAATAAACCCAAACTATTTGAGTACATGTTGAATAAATATGAACTTTGTCTAATAATACAACTGTATTAGTTGCATATAACGGGAATACTCTCACTGCATTTACTGACATTATATTGATAATCATTACTGTTGTAATCAATAAAACTTTATTGATGTAACTCAATGGAGCAGGGTTTTTTGTAAACTTTTGTTTAATTACTGGGTTCCCTGCATCTTTATTTGGTTTTGATCTCAATGGATAACGTGATTCCTCTTCTATTATCTTCTTGCATCTATTTACATGAACGATGATTGTCCCAGCCTTTTTGTTGTTTTGTGGACGCAATTTTAAGTTAGTCTCTGTCGTATCACACACTAGATATGGTCCTTTAAACGGTCGTTGCAATTTCGTTGACAAGCCTTTTGTTGGTTCTGGTTTGTTTATATACACGAGATCTCCAATTTTAATGTCATGCGCCCGTGCGCGTTTATCATAGCATTCTTTATACGCTTCTTGATGATGCCTTATGTTAAGTCCAGCTTGGATCCATACTGACTGTAGTCTTTCATGCATAGCTATTTTATAATCTGACACATCCATATATTGGGAAATAGGTGACTGAAATTCTAGATCGACTGGCATATTGTTTCGTCGTAGATACATGAGATAAAAGGGTGTTTCTCCAGTGCTTTCATTTACTGCATTCCGGTATGCAAATAGGCATGGTTTAATGAATAAATCCCAATCCTTTTGTTTCCTATTTACATAGGATGATATCATATTAATTAGTGTCCCATTAAATCTTTCAACTAGACCATCTGTTTGTGGATGATATGGTGAGGTACTAAGTTTTAATATACCAAATAAATCTGTGATTGATTTAAATAATTCACTCTGAAAATTTGTTCCTTGATCTGTAAGTAATTTCTTTGGTGCTCCGTATCGAAAAATAATATTCTCCACAAATATTTTCGCAACTGTTTCTGCTTTCTGATTTGGCATTGCATAAGCTTCTGGCCATTTAGTAAGATAGTCGCAAAAAACGATAATGTATTTGTTGCCATTTGTTGTCTCCGGCAATGGACCAACGATGTCCATTGCTGTCATTTCCATTGGCGCCTTTGGCACTGGCATAGGCTTAAGCGGAACTTTTATTTTCCGTCCCGTATTTCGACTTGTTAGGCATATCTCACACGTATGACACCATTGTCTGACATCTTGTTCCATCGTTTTCCAATAATATTTCTGTTTCAATCTTGATAATGTTTTTCGCGCTGATAAATGTCCTCCTAATGCTCCATCGTGATACAACAACAGCAATGCTTTTCGATGTTTTGTCGGAACAATAATTAACAAATTTTCATTTTGTACACATTTTAACAAACCATCATGAATAATGTATTTATGGTTTTCTTCGGCAATATGTTTCCAGTCACTCTCCTTTTTGATTGAGACAGCATGTTGACGTAACTGATTTAATTCCTCGTCATTTTCCTGATCATCTTGTAATTTTTTCGATATTATTGACCGTTTTAATTGCCAAGAATATTGTATTTTCGCAATTTTTCTCATCTTGATCAACATTATTTTCTACGGGTATTCTCGACATAGCATCCGCATTTGCATTTGATTTTCCTGTACGATACTTTATCTCGAAATCATATTCTTGTAACGCAATTGACCATCTAATTAATTTACTGGCCGAATCTCTGTGCTTCATTAGCCATTGTAACGGATTGTGATCTGTAAAGACGACAAATTTTCTGCCCACTAGATATTGTCGAAAAGTAGTTATCCCATATACCAATGCTAACGTTTCCTTTTCGATTGTTGAATAATTCTTTTCATGAGGTTTCAATGATCTGCTGGCATAAGCAATTACATGATCTTTTTCCCCTTCTACTTGCTGTCCTAATACCGCGCCTAATGCGAAATTACTGGCATCTGTCATTAATATAAACGGTTTTTTAAAGTTCGGACATCTTAATATCGGCTGTTTTATTAAGCTTTCTTTGAGTTTATCAAACGCTTCTTGCTGAGCTGTTGTCCATTTAAATTTTGCTTGCTTTTTCAATAACATGTTCAAAGGTTGTGCTACATGTGAGAAACTTTTAATAAACTTTCTGTAATAACTGGCTAATCCCAGAAATTGTCGAACCTGATCTACATCCTTGGGACTAGGATATTTCTCAATTTTTTCTACATTTTCTGGATTTGGTTGCAAACCCCGACGCGAAATGATATGACCCACATAAACGACTTCAGATTTCCCCCATTCACATTTGGAGGGTTTTATTTTTAAGTTTGCTTCTAACAATCGCTTGAATACTGTTTCCACATCCTGCAAATGTTCCTGAAAACTATTCGAAAATATTATAATATCGTCAATATACACTAATGCATGTGGTATATCGCGCAAAACAAAATTCATACCTCTCTGAAATGTAGCAGGTGCTCCTGTTAATCCGAATGGTAACACGTTAAACTCATATAGACCCTTCCCATCTGAAAATGCAGTTTTCCTTCTATCTTCCTCTTTGACTTAAAATTGATTGTATCCTTTATTAAGATCTATTACCGTAAAATATTGCACCTCCCCCATCTGATCGAACATTTCCTGTGGAACAGGAATAGGATATGTATCTTTTCTCGTTACTTGGTTCAATTTTCGATAGTCGACACAAAATCTTAAATCACCGTCCTTCTTTTTAACTACTACTATTGATGATGAGAATGGTGAGGAACTATCTCTTATTATATTGAATTCTTTCATTGCTTTGATTTGCCGATCACTTTCTTCCTGATGTATGTATGGTATTCTATACGCCGTAATTTTATTGGGGTTTCGTTGAGTAATGGTATTTCATGCTCAATCACCTGAGTGAGTCCCAGATCATACTCATGTTTTGCAAATACATTTCTATATTTCTTTAATAATGCACCGAATTCTTGTTTTTGCAAATCCGTCAAATCTTTGCTTGTGATCTGAGGTTCTTTATAAATTTTATATTTCTCGGTAACTTCTGAGCTTCCTCTGATTTGATTTTTGTTAATTTTCCCAATTTGGTTTTGGGTTTTATCTCAACGGATCTTGCACTATAATTCGCTATTCTAACTGGTACTGACTTATTTTGGACTTTCACTACTTCATCACACATAGGCACATCGTATTTTTCAACCAGCTTTTGATTTGGCTCAAATATGTACTCCTCATCTGAGACCCTCATAACATCTGCATAGTATATTACTTCGCTTTTTGGTGGTACTTCCAATGTTTGGTTTAGAAATACCTCTCCTACTTCAGGCACTACTTCACCCATTTGTCCCTTTATTAGTTTTCCAGTTCTCAGATCAAGAGAGATTCCATGTAGTTGCTCCATGACATCCATGCCAATAAGACATTTTACAGGACTTATAACTTCCTTATTAATTTCATTTTTTGCCAAATTTTCAATTACTGATCTCTCGCAAAATGTATTCTCTTCGCCAAATTTCTGCATCACTTCAGGAAGCCTATTCTTCATCTCTTTAACTATTTCTTTCAGTTCATCATCTACCTCTATTTCTATGTCGAACATTGGATATACTGCTTTAACGAGATGTTTCAACATTTTCTTAGTTTCGTCGACGTCCTGTTCTAGCCTCACTAAATATTTCTTTATTTCATATAAAGTTCTAACTTTCTTATTTTTGATTTCACCATTTATTTCGCCTTCAGGTACAAGTGGCTCCCCTTGTACGTCTGGTTCTGTGGACTGATCTTTGTTATCAGGATCTTTTTGCTCATTATCACTAACGATTTCATCAATTTCGTTATTTCCCTTAACTTTTTCATCTTGTTCCTCTGTGTCAGGCTTGTTAGACTCAATATTTACTTCTAAACTCACTCCTTTTACTACGACTATATGGTTCACTAAATATCCCACTCGTCCATCTCGGATCAAATATCCGTTTTCATCCAGCTCTTGTGGTACACACCCACAATCATATAGGTATTCATCATCGTCAAGTTCTTCACCTTTGTACATTACTATAATAATTCCATCTTTTCCCAGCGTTTCAGCCGCTCTCTTCCGCAATTTTCGGACCTTTGCACACCAATGCTCGTCCTACATATTCCGTTTTGCCATATCCCTCATAATCTAATGCTATCAAAAATGGTTTTAACTCTACTCTTGCCTTTCTGAGCTCCTTGCCCAATCTTTGCCATAAATTTCTTAATAACTTGGCATATCTGGTTTTCACATGTAAATATGGTCGTATTGCATTCACTATTTTTAGTTTATCGTTTTTCCTCCATTTCTAATTTCTCAATAATCTGTAACTTCTCATTGATTTCATCTTCATCTCCAATATATAACGCATCATTTAATTCCTCTAATATCTCCCTTGAATTCCTTTTGTCTATTATTTTACTACTCATTATTTCATCACTAGTAATTACATTTTCCATTTTTAATTCATTTGTACTCCCTGGTATAAATCCACAATCTACCAAAAATTCGTCATTTTCTAACAATCTCTCATTAAATCTCAACTCTATCATGCATCCTTCCTTTTTTTTCTTTTAATTTATTCTTTAAATCATTTACACAATCATTTGCCTCACAACGACAACATAATACACTTTTATCAATCTCGTTTACTACTTCCACCAAGATGGAATCTAACCCTGTTTTCTCTCTCAAAGCTTTTCCAAATATTTTCATTAATCCTTTAATTTCTTCTTTATACTTTGGATTCATATTATAGTAGTTAACGCACAAGCTAATTACACTTTTTATCTTTCTCATACTCAAAGATATTTGACTTAATTCTCTCAACGATTTGATCACTTTAGCCGACTCTATTTCATTATTTCCAATTAGTTTTTCGATTCTGGTCATTATCATTGTTGCTTTTTCACTTTCTAAATCATCTTTTATAACTCTCCTTTTCGACTCTTTTTCATTCAATTCCTCTTGCGACTCATACATCATGTGATTATTGTAGTCCTCTTCTGATTCAAACTTTGACATCAATCGATCCAAACGTCGACCCATTTCTCTCACTTCGCTTTCAATTCTTTCATTAAAATTATCTGGCTGAATAAAAGCTACATTATCCATCTGCGGTTTGTCACTCTGAAACCTAATCGATTTCTTTAATATGGGCCTTTGGAATTTATCCATATTTCTTGGACATGATCTAGCCATGTGTCCATAGCTTCTGCATGAATGACATTGAATTTGTCCTTGTAGATTTACTTTATCTCTCTGCGGTGATAGTGATGTTGATGTTGATCTTGACCTGGCAAAACAATTTCGTGACACATGCCCTTTTCTTCCGCAATTAAAGCATTGTAAGTTATCATTAGTTCTCTGCTCATTAATGTTCGCTTTAGTGAGACTTTTCGCACCATTTCCTTTTAACCAATCAGGCCACATTTGCCTTGGACTCCGTTGTACATTATTTTTGGACCAGCATTGATTGCTGTCATGTCCCATTCTTTGGCAATTATCACACTGAATCGGAATTGGGCTTCTCGGTACTCTATTTTTAAACCAGCATTGGTTAACATGGTGTCCAATCCTTTGGCAATGACTACATTGGATGGGACCTTCCTTTCCATCTGTTTGAATATCTGTTGACTTGTTCGACTCAAATTTGGATCTAAATTTTGGTGATGGACTACTTGTTTGTTGAAAACGATTGTTCTAATTGGGGTTACTGATCTTTCGCTTGCGCCTGAGATGACTGCAAACGACTCTGATTTTGACTGTGTGCTTTTTAAATTTAGCTCAATTTTCATTGCCTTTTTGATCAATTCATCAAAGTCATTAAAATCAACATAGCATAAAGCCTTTTTAATTTCTTTCTTTACTCCTGACAAGAATTGATCCTGCAATAATTCTTTTACCTGCTTTGCCATCTCGGCCTGTTCTGGTTTCACTTCGAACGCTTTCTCTGCAAGAGTTGATAAATGATAAGCAAACTCACTTACCGATTCCTCTGGCTTTTGTACGCGGTTATAGAATTTCTGTCGCATTATCCGTTTGATATCCCCTCCGATTAATTTCGTAGCTAAAGCGTCTTTCAACTTGGTCCAGTCATTTGCTACTATTCTTTTATCAATTTGTTGCCACGCTTCTCTGGCTGCTCCTTTTAGGTATAGCGGTAATCTTTGCACCATTATCGATTGGCTCCATCCATAGGCCGTCGCATACATATAGTAATCTGCCATGAAATCGACAAATTCCAGCGGATCTCCACCGTACTGATCCACAGGTAGTTTTTGGCAACTCGCATAATCATTGCCTTCCCTGGCATTCCCCACAGAAACTGTGGACACCGGTGTTTTCATCATTATTATTTGTATTATTAACTTGTCTTTGGGTACTCATTATATTCTCTACTAGTCTTTGGCTTCTCAATTTATAAAATGATCTGGTTAACACAGGTTTTACTCGTCTAAAATTTAAAGTATTACAATTACAAAATTTACCTTTCGTTTTAATTTTGACTTTTCAACAATCAATCGTTACAAATTTCCCACTTTGCTTCAATAATAAATTCACCACTTTAATAATTCTCAAATAATGTTCACCACTTTCAAATAAACGTTTCACTTCAATATTTATTTATTTAATTATTATTATCTTTTTCCAAATTTTTTTTTTTTTTTTTGATACTTTACTAATCTCAACAAATTTTCACCGACCTTTTTATTCCTCGGTATCACTCAAATATTATCACAATTTCAACAAATCTTCACCGACTTTTGTATCACGTCGGGCTCACCAAATATGTTGGGTTTTTAATGTAAGTCGGTATCACGGTCTGACTCCTTTGTGTTCTTTTCCAAATAAATAAATAAACAAATAACCCAACACAAAATCTTTATTGACACTGATGCAGTTACACTTTTACACTTGTATTAGTTTACTCACACTTGATACAATCAGGTTTTGTCTGCACTTTTCAATTGCCAACAAATCTCACGCAGGGGTAGATCTTCCAACGGGAGATATCCCTTTCTGGTACGTTCGATTTTTTTTAAATGGTTTACTTTCGACTAACTTTAATATTTCCTTTTTCACTCTCGTCAACTTCTGTTTTCTTTTCTTCGACCAACTGGCATTTTGTTTTCTTGTCAGTTGCTTTTATACTCGCTTGTTAATTGACTTTATTTTTGCCAATTATTTTTGGTTTTATTTCCCCCGGGCTTCCTCTTGGAGGTCTAATTTAATTGAAGGGAATTTGCTCATTTCTTTTGACGGCGCTTTTTATCCGGCTAAATTAATTGCCTTCCCGAAATTGGATTTCTCAATTCGCTCGGGTTTTCCATTGTATCGGGTTTCCCATTAGCTCGGGTTCTCCATTAGCTCGGGTTTCCCATTAGCTCGGGTTTTCCATTAGTTAATTAATTTTTGTTTTTTGTAATTTATTCCTTCTAGGGACCCCCCATTGATTTTATTTTATTATAGCTGAACTCGTCTCATTATTTAGCATCCGCCCATACCAGTTTCCCCCAGAAAATATTCATATTTTAAAATTTTTGATTTTTAATTAATATTTTGTACTTTAAATTTTTATTTTGAATTTGGTGTTTTTGTCAATTTTCACCTCATTTTTGTGCCTCTCTTGTTGAACCCCAACATCATTAATACCGATTTCTTAGGGACTTTGTATCTAGACCCATGTTGATTAATAATGGTATCTTAAACCAAACTTCCAATTTTAATTCCAATTTTGATTAGTTCTTTGATATTTTATTCTGAAATTGTATCCAAATTTAGATTTTATTCATTTTCAAGTGAAAATCAAAAAATTAATCAAATCAAAATTCAGAAATAGACAGTTTGTGCAAAGAAACACAATATAACTAGGTTTCTAATTATTAGAGAGGTTTNTTTGACGGCGCTTTTTATCCGGCTAAATTAATTGCCTTCCCGAAATTGGATTTCTCAATTCGCTCGGGTTTTCCATTGTATCGGGTTTCCCATTAGCTCGGGTTCTCCATTAGCTCGGGTTTCCCATTAGCTCGGGTTTTCCATTAGTTAATTAATTTTTGTTTTTTGTAATTTATTCCTTCTAGGGACCCCCCATTGATTTTATTTTATTATAGCTGAACTCGTCTCATTATTTAGCATCCGCCCATACCAGTTTCCCCCAGAAAATATTCATATTTTAAAATTTTTGATTTTTAATTAATATTTTGTACTTTAAATTTTTATTTTGAATTTGGTGTTTTTGTCAATTTTCACCTCATTTTTGTGCCTCTCTTGTTGAACCCCAACATCATTAATACCGATTTCTTAGGGACTTTGTATCTAGACCCATGTTGATTAATAATGGTATCTTAAACCAAACTTCCAATTTTAATTCCAATTTTGATTAGTTCTTTGATATTTTATTCTGAAATTGTATCCAAATTTAGATTTTATTCATTTTCAAGTGAAAAAATCAAAAAATTAATCAAATCAAAATTCAGAAATAGACAGTTTGTGCAAAGAAACACAATATAACTAGGTTTCTAATTATTAGAGAGGTTTTCCCAATTATAGAAATTTTGTATTGTTTGGTGTTTGTTCATAGATTTTGATTCGATTTGGTGCGGTTGTAATGTTGGTTCCCGACGTATACAAACAAGCTTTCAGTTTTTTCAGCTCCAACCAAGATAACCAATCCTCTCTATAATATTTCGCTAGTTAAAAAGTGAAGTTTGAATTTGCACAAAATTGAAAACTTGATGATGCTGCGATACTTGACTTCAGAAATCATTGCTAAGATGAAATTTCAAGACGCAGAAATATTGTAACTAACCAAAAAAATTAACAAACAAAAAATTGAAACCTACATTTAATAAATATTATAAAAATTGGATAGTTGAATATTGCTTCTATTCAGTTTAGCCAGGTATTTATTGAACTCATAATGTATATTACATACTGTAAGATATATTTTTAAAATATTATTTATATTTAGTTAAATTCTTTACATATATTATATTGGAAAATTGTTTTTGTTTTATAATATATTTTTTAAGCAACTTATGGATAAAATTAAATCTTCTTCTAACATACACAACTCTTGTAATGATGCTCAATCAAAATATTTTTATTTTCACTTTTTACTAAACATGTTAGATCAAAAAAATCTACATGATCACAGTGTCATTAGATCAGTACATTTCATGCCATTACGTTCATCTTGACTAGGCCACTATTGAAACTTCATTTTTATTTCGCTCTCAAGTATCAATAAACTGGTTTGTAATGGATTGAGATTAAACCTTAATTTCAGCTTAACCATATAAATATAAAGTGTTATACTTTGATCATGCAATCAATGGACGATTTTCCATCAGAACGATAATACGTTCTTTTGAGACGATTCACTTTTTGCACATTTACCGATTTGAAACACCACACTTCAAAATGGTCTAAAGACGCATCGATTCCCATTAAGAATCTACTCATGGACTGAGTTCTACCTTGCCAATCGTATTTCACAAGCTCTCAAATTCTTGATTAAACATGTCACTATAGAAAACTAAAATGAAAAAAGTACAAGCGATGCTCGCCTAGAATAGCAATTAAAATGTATTCATCTATTAGTATACATCAATATTCGTTAAATGTCGGACCCATTAACGAACAATGTCTCACTCACTCTGCTCATCATTCCGCAAACACTGCCTTTTCCACCTCCAACCAAACATCAGATACAACTTTATTAGAGGGATATTAAATAAAAATGAGTTACGCTAATTTTCCTATTCATTGACGTTGATATTCACGTGTCTGTCCACTAAGCAGCTGGCTTGGACAAAAGCCCAAAGGTTTCAGTTAAATATAAGATTTTCTGTTGTTTAACACGTATAATCAATTGATTTAACGAAAATTAACTCAATGTTTAACCTCATCTCTGTGTCCTAGGTAACAACGGAATCACAAGTTTATAAAGTTGTCGGAAATAAAATTTCAAAAACTTTTGCACGAGTGTTACTTGTGATGCATTTCTGAATTGTAGTCGTAAGGCTTCAATCGTTTATTTTTAATCTCATGATAAAGACGGTCCTTGTAAGATGTCGTGTGAGTATTCTTCCATAATTAGTCTTATATTTCCATTCTTGTTGCCTGAAATTTTGTTTTTGCGCGTTGCTGCTATATATGCTTTGGAACTATTTATGAATCTTATATGATACGTATATTTATATGGAGAAAGTTAAATACAGATATAGAATAGGATATTGCAACCTTGGCTGCAAAATGGAAAAATACTTTAGAGACCAAAATTAAAACAAGATAAATGATTGATATTTGAGGAGGAATGATTGATAAAAATGACGAAAAAAGAAGCTGAGATGAGATAAGGTTGAATATAGTAGATGGATATAACAAAGTAATAAAAGAGCAAAGCGAGATTTATAGGGAAATAATTATCATTAGTTTCCAGTAATTGATTATTGAAGACGAAGATTTAAACAATTATTTTTTTCTACGTGAAAATCAATATACGTAACAACATGGATATTTGTTTAGCATTTGCAGATGTTATCTAATTAGGTGACATGTTGAGTGGGCTACCTGAAATATTCCGGTTCACGTGTAACCAATGTTGTGGGACTAAAAAATGCGTAAGCACTGACAAAAACAGACAAAACAACGGCATAACTGACATTTAATAATACAAATACTAAAGCACATCAATAGAAAAACTCGAAACATTACAATATAAACAACTATCAATATTTAATAGCAAATAACAAAATAATTAATACTAATCGCTTTTAATATAGTGCTTTTCTAAAAATTTCGCAATGGAAAACATTCGAATGCGTTTTTTGGAGAATAACCGCTGCCAGTCATCGTCACACAATACAAATTGTCGATTTGATGGATCCTATCAAAAAGGGGGATTATTAACAAGTTTTTTGCTCTGTAAAACGGCTTATATAACCGGATAGCGTTATTCCATCAAGACGTTTTAATCGAGGGAAATTACTTAGGCCTTTCGGATCATGTTCAAAATACCATATGGTGTCATTTCATAATTACGTCACGCTCGAGGATGGGTGGATGAGTTGAGCTGAATGTGACGTCACGCTAGTTGAATTTTATGGACCACAAGAATTATTATTGCAACAATCTTCCTCTGCTACTATGCTACAGTGATGCTGACACTTAGACTAACAATTATTGCTGTTACAGCAAGCAGTCTAGAGGACCGTGTGGTACCACTAGGCTACCATAATTTCTTGAACAATAAAATGACGTCACTATTTGTATCAACTGGAATGTGAGCAAAAGTGAGAGGGTGAGTGGTATGTCAAAATGGTAATTTTTGGCGTGACGTAATTGTTCAATGACCCCTATACACCTAAACCTCTATTTGCGTCGCTAATTGGGACGTATAAAGACGACGCAAATCAAAATCATTTATGGTATGTGTTTACAGGGCCGTAACAAGGCATTATTGCGCCATGTGCGGTTCTATTATATGGCGCCCCCTAGCACTCAAATTCAAAATTTAAAAATGAAAGATTTAAACATTTTCTTTTCAATGATTTGTTGTTTTTTTCCAAAGGCAGACGAGAACAATATGGCCACTGCGATTTGCATAATAATGTCAGGATGGCGATTTTACAAAATACACACCTAATGCACGCTAATGGACCAGTCCAACCAGTAATGGTAAAGATAAGATATGCTAGCTAGAGTCGTTTTTCGTGATAATTTTGCGCCCCTTTCAGATATGCGCCCTGTGCAACTGCACCGCTCGCACCACCCTTGTTACGGGCCTGTTTGTTTATACAAGTTTTTCATTAATTAGTATCTTGTGGTAAATTTAATGAAAAAAACCAAATTTTATTTATAATAACATGTTTTTATATCATAAGTGTATGAATATCAACAAAAACTTTAATTCATTATAAATTAAAACAGTACATTAAATAAAAAAACTTAAAAAATTTAACAATGAAAATTGCAATTTTAACGACGCATATATTATACATGTTTAATAACCCTTAATGCAACCTCCGAATAACGAAGAAATTTTAACATTTCTTGCATCAAGCTCTGATAAATCAATGCTGCATTTGTTGTTCAATAATTCAATACTTGTAAATGAACTAAATTGTTTACATTGCAATTTGACAATGAAACTCAAGAAGAGCAAAGATAGAAACTATTTCTGAATCCATTTTCAAACAACAAGAACTACTTAAACAAAAAGCCTATTTGAGAACATATGATTACCAATGAAGACAATAATGAAAGTTTTGGTTTATTGGAACATTAACTAGCATAATATTAAGCTGATACTTCAAGAAATTCTCTTTTGAATATAAGAATGACAGTTTTAGAAAGAATTAAAAAATATTTTGACGAAAATCCAATTAGACTGGGCAAATAGATGAGACAATTTTGACTCATACTATAAAAGCACATCTTGGCAGAACACCAAAAGAACAAGTTTGGGCATTATGCATAATAGAAGTTGGTGTTGATGCTGAAAATGGATGTCCTATTAAACTTGTTGATATATCTACTAGTACTATTATGTCAATTATTGAGAAAATTATTATTTTTGGTACTAAAATCTACACAGATGAATGGAAAGCAAATAGTACCTATAGAATAAATCGAGATTATGAACATTGGACAGTTTGTCATAAATATAATTTCATCAACAGAGAAACAGGAGTTTACTCAAAATGTTGAGTTTCAATTCAAAACTAAAGCTAAAGAGATGAAAGGTGTTACAAAACTAAGACATGGTGATTGTTTGTTAGAATTTATGTGGATAGAAATAAAGGATCTTTAAAATTTAAGAAAATACTGATTTTTACTATATCTCTTTTATAAAACTAATAGTTTTTAATTAATTATATATATATATATATATATTTAAATTGATTATAATAGTCACTAAATAATGACATCGATTTAAATATATATTACTACAATATATTTCGACAGACTCACTGACATCATCACGTAGAATTGAAATTCAAACTAAATCAATCTAGATTTTTTAAACAAACTAACTCATTATTTTTTTTAAATATAATTCAGCTAAAAATTCATAAAATTCTGTTTTCTCAATTCAAACTTTAAAAATTATAAAAGTTTTAAAATTCACAAAAGTTTAAATCAAACAACATATCAGCAAACACAAATTTATGTTTACGTCTACATTTTTGTATTTGGAATGTTTTGCCGTTTGCGTAAAGATTTTGAACAAGAAGTTGTGTTCTCAACGTTGTAAGGTGGTTTCTAATTCCTGTTTTTTAAACTTTGTGTTTGTTAGTAGATTTGAAATCCTACATATATGTCATGGGTGTGTAAGACCACATACATTGAAATATCTGTCCGTCATCTACGTACTCAAGTTCCTGATCACTATCGACAGAAAGAATTGATTGATATTAGTAAACACAATTTTATGAAAAAATTATTGAAATGTTGTTTGATTTTAAGTTTTGTGAATTTTGAAAGTTTAAAAATGTTTTTTTAATAAAACAGAATTTCATGAATTTTTAACAAAATTATCTTTAAAAAAATTAATGAATTTGTTAATTAGTTTGTTTAAAAATAGCAATTTAAACTGATTTAGTTTGAATTTCAATTCTACGTGACGATGACAATGAGTCTGTCGAAATATATTGTAATAAATATTATATATACAGGGGCGGATTAAGCTTGCACTGGGCCCCTGGCTGCAATTCTAACTAGGGCCCGGTCCAGTCCAAGCGTTCATATAAAATGATTGCTAGCAGGTAATGTAAGACTGTAACTTGTAAGGCAGAGTTAAAAAAAATTAAATAGAAGTAATTTCCTCGTGTGTCCATGCGTCTCCAACAGACCTTTTGCTCGGCTCTGTTATCTAGAACGGTTGTTGTGGTAACACTTATATTACGTCAATTATTCTTAGTTATCCAATAGTTTGTTCTAAGATGGATGTTTATAATTCAGCTAAAAGTCCATCATTTTTAACACCTACTGTAACAACACAGTAATCAACATAGTACAGGTTTTAAGCTTGAATTTTTAATCTGCTATTCTAATTTTATTTTTACTTTTAAATTGGGGCCCCTGGCTTTAGCCCGATCAGCCCCACCCCTTATTTCGCTAATATATATATAAATTAAATATATAAATTAAATATATAAATTAAATATATAAATTAAATATATATATTAAAT
>CAUHTR010007615.1:0-43872 GCA_959609185.1 Schmidtea polychroa | reverse complement strand
TTCAGTAAAAAATGTTATTCTCACAATGATGGACTATTTTCAATTTAATCTCACTTTATTTCAATAAACTACAGATAAATTAATTCTAAATTAGTCTTATATTATAAGATAAATATTCCATTATTTATCAGTCATAAATGCAACCCATTTAAAACAAAGTTTCATTTGACTCATTTAAAATTTCGTTTACCGATATCTAAAATGTAAATTAAAACAATAAAAAACTTCGAAGTGGCAATAAAATTCAAATCTTCACTAACTTATTTAATTAGAAAATTCAAAATTTCTCCATTCAGACAACTGATGGATTTTTAATTTCAGCATCAATGAAATATCAACCACAAATACTTTTAATTGATTTCAATATAAAATATACAAAATTTATATAATTTAATTAGTTTTAAAATATAATCTTATTTACCAAATGAAAAAAAAAATAAAAAGTCCAATTGTCTTTCAAGACGGAACATTTTTTATTGCAGCAGTCCTTAATACAAAAAAATTTGGAACAAAAACATCTCGGAGTCTTGAAACACTTAAATACAAAAAAGGAGCTATTTGTCAAAAACAAAGACAATATGATAATTAGGAGTATTGAAGAGATAGACAAATTTCAAAGTTTAACCGGGAAAAATCTAAGAATTTATAAAGTGTTTAGAAATAAAAATTAAATTCGAAAAATGGAAATTTTAAATCCTATACAAGAACGTAAAATTTTTTTAAAATATTTTGCCAGATGTTTATGATAGCATAAAATAAATTTTTATTTTAATCACATCTCAATTAAATAATATTTGAAATTAATGTTAGGTTTGTTTGAATATTGAAATTTGATAAAGCCAGAATTTTAAAATAAATTTTATTTATATTTTCTTTATAACTTCGAAATTTAGTGATTGCAATAATTTTCCAACTGTCAATAAATATTTATCATTAAAATCATCATATTTAGTTATAATTTGACTGAAGTCTCCATTTTTAAATTCCAATTCAGTGTCAACTGAATCAAACTCTTCTGATTTCTCTACTTCTAAATGAGAAGCAAAATTAGACATTTATATTTACATTCTTCTCTACTTGCTTAACGAAATCATTGAAATCAACTTTCGAAACATTTATTTCCTTAGATTCAATACTATATTGTAAAATTATCAAATTCCTTGCGGTTATAGTAAAAGTTAAAAATCTTAACCTTTAATTATACACAAAATTTTGAGAGACTTCGTTACACTTGATAAAGGATTTCGCAACAATTGAAAGTTACTATTGTTTTCGAAAAATCCAAAATTTATCAATAAATGAAGGCCAAGAAAAAATAGCATAAATAGGAATTGGTATTTAGTTTAAAAAAGGGGCATCCAAATCAAACCTTTTACAAACCTGATATTTGGAATTTGCATATAATTTATCAATAATATCTACAAAATATTTAAAATTTTATCAAAATAATAAATTAGCAGCGAGTGCTACGAATCGATTTTATTTAATAAATAATGCATAATAATAGTGTTAATAAAATCATTAAAGAAACTAAAAACTACACATACTGTTGTGAGCAGTTGCAACATGGTTTCAAAGTGCCAAGTTTTATTTGGTGCGTATTTTTCGGCTGCTAAAACAAGGCTGGAACACGTATCGGCTTTAAATTCTGGTTCACATCTATGGAGAAATGACAAAAGCTCTTTAGTCATTCCACGAATATTTGAAGTATTTATGAGTACAAAACAGAGTTCCATAGCTCGTCTGAATGTAAGCACAATAAGAAATTGAAGAATTAGAAAATGTTGTTCCACCTCTGAATAGAAACGTCTGGGTCTAACAGACAGTCAACAATAGTGCTTCTATGTCGCTGGACAGCTTTATAATCTACGTGAACTACTTGTTGTAAGGTATTTAAAGCTACATAGCGAATGTTTTTGTCGTTATTTAACAAAAATCTGCCAAGAATGTTGACAGCAAGAACCTATAAACATTTCAACAATAACTAACATATCATCGATTTTACTCGTAATCCAGCTTCCGATTCCACACCCATAATAGTTAGGACAATTTCATATAATATAGCATGGCCCACATTTTTACTGGTGTCGGTATTGGTTGCCACCTGAAACGAACATTTTTTGTAATCGTTATTATCGAAAATTAGATGTTACAGTCATTGAAAAAGATTATGGGAAATATTCGAGTTAAACTAAAAAAAGATTAATCTAGTCTGAAATGAAGATAAAGGAAATTGATTAAAATTGGAAAGAATAAAGATTTTACTGATAGAACTAGGTCATAACTTGTCAAAAAAGCAAAATATTTGAAAAAAATATTAATTTTTTGACACATCAAAATTATAGTTGCATTCAACAAGACTCTATGTAATTGACTAAATTTAACTCTATAAATGTATCAGTAAACATTTTTAACTTTTCCATTTCCTTATAAGCTCCAAAGTCATTTTATATTGATATAAAGTCTAAGGAAATAAATAAATGTAAACAAATATTCTATGACAGAATTGTGTGCTGATGTAATGTTTATATAACCCAAACCAAAAACTGACAATATATGACAGGGGTATTAATTAAATATGACTTCCAAGTAATATAAATAAAAATTAGAATCTACATGAATTTAATAACTACGTGAAATCTAGGATAACAATTATTGCATTGTTATCAAGATATTTTGAGGAAAATAGGTTATAATCAAAGGCCCAGGTCACTCACTCACTCACTGATTCTGTAACACTCAATTTATTTTTCAGTTATATTTTATTAAATTTATCTACTTATTGTTATAAGTAACTTAAATGAATAAATAAATAATAATTATATTTTATTATATTATATTATTATAATATTCATTTACTCAACGACAATCGATTTTCATGCGCAATATTGTGCATAGAGAAATGTTGTAATAAATAAATCATTCTTATGAGCTGAAAATTATATACTCATTCTTTTTACTGAATTCATTCACATACCAATTTTGGGTTTTCGATTACACTGATTCGAACTCATGCAATAAGATTCACGCGAAGGACTTGAAATTTTGAAAAAAAGGCGCCGTAGGCGCTCGGCAAAAACATAGTACTATATATTTTTCCTCTAAAAGAATAGAAAATGCGTCAATTTCCTTATTGAGAATTTTAACCGTTGGAAATGAAAAGAAAAATTACCAATTGCGAGCAAACTTAATAATGTATTTATGTGTATAATATGAAGCGTATTAACACAAATTTTCTCCAGTGAAAGGGAATCGTTTGTTTAGCAATGAAGGTCCATTCAGTAGAAAGAATTTTATAAAATCATATTATTCTTGTATAGGAGACTTTGAAAATACAGATTGTCACAAAACGTCTAACTTAACTGTTGGTTGTTTTATACAGATTTTACACATAGGCATAATTACTGGCAGTCAGGCTAAAGTTAAACTAAAATCATTCTAAAATGCAAACGGAAGTACGAAGATGCAGTTGAAGTACGAAAAAAATTTGGTAAGGAATTTCATACTAATCCACCCGAATAAATTGTAAACACTGGAATTAGAGATAAGTTTGAAGCATTTGAGAACTATTTATAAGACCACGGACATCGACGAGCTCTATAAAGCAAGAAAGAGTACTGGAAATTTATCATCTAAAGTTCAAAGAAATCTGTGAAGCAAGCGAGTCGTGAAGTGATACTTTTGAAATCGTTTGTCCATAGTATTTTTATAGATTAGACCTTACGATTATTCCATGTAATCAATGAAGGCGATCCAGGTCGAATAGTGAAACAATGTTAATATAGATAGTTTAATTTTTGTCCTGACAGTGTTAATTGGGTTCCAAGATCTCTTGGTTTGACGGGCTCAGATATTTTTTTGAGGATATCTTAAGGCAAACGTATATGTGAATAATCCAGCAATAATTAGCATGAATAAAAAGCTATCTATCTATCTATCTATCGATCTATCAATCTGAAAAGTAATTATTTCATAATTTACCTGAGCTAAAATATCATTCATCGCATCACTCGCTTCGTGATCTCCTTTTCCAACTATTCTCAACAATTTCAGAACTTTCACCTGATACAGAAATTAAAATCTCAGTATTTTATGGATCAAATCTCAAAACCTGAAGAAATGGATCACTGACACCGTTGACGTCATGTTCTGGAGAATATCCAGACATGATTAAATTTTTCAGAATTCTGACAAGATTCGGTACCATCTTCACAAAAATTAATTTTTCAAAAATTTTAAATAATATAAATTAATAATATTAAAAATAATAATAATAAAAGTAAAAGTAATAATAATAATAATAATAATAATAATAATAATAATAATAATAATAATAATAAAACAATAAAATGATAATTTAAGCCTTTCGCTGCAAATAATGTATTTAATGAAAAAATTTTCGACTATAAGATAGTCCTTGTCAATCTCCAGGAGATTGACAAGGACTATCTTATAGTCGAAAATTTTTTCATTAAATACATTATTTGCAGCAAAAGGCTTAAATTATCATTTTATTGTTTTAAATAATAAATGCTGCTACCAAGAAATCATCACTTAATAATAATAATAATAATATAATAATAATAATAATAATAATAATAATAATAATATTTCAAGAACTAAATCAATTTCCAAAGCCATGCTACATGCCCAATATCAAAAGTATCAATCACCGATCCTCATTATCATAATAATAATATAAACCAAACTTAACTATTTAACAAGCAAGTACTTGTACTTACTTCATCAGACTATGAAACAAAAAAAATAGTCAAAAATAATTTATATTATTTAACAAAAAAACCAATTTATAAAATATTAAAAAATAACAAATCGTAAATAGATTCAAAGTTTTTAACATTAAACGTGTTAAATACCAGTTAAGTAGGATGATATTCAGTGTAATGGTTAAATAAATTTCAAAAGTTTCAAATGGCGTTCCTCCCAACCTCCCATTGATTTGGTTTCTAATGTTAACTTGATTAAACTTCACGTAAGGTAATCGAATATTAGGTCAACATTTTAATTATTCTTTTTACCTCCATATTAAATTCTATAACGACCATGCACAAAGTTATATTCTATAAAAAACCAAATACCAACTTGTAAACACTCTCATATCTTGTATCAAATTTAAAAATTTCAATACAAGATAGACAACTATCTGAAGATTTTTAGAGTAAAGTGGGTGGCTAATTTTTGATACTTTCTAAAGATGTTTCGTTCTCAGTTCCAGCTGAATATGTGAGGAATTACAATACAGTCCTAGTACAAGTCTATCAAAAGACATGATATGCATATGCTTATACCTCAACTGTTATACAATGTCTGAAAACTTTTCCGTGACTTGGAAAGCTATAAAAAATTAGATAAAGCACTGTAAAGGTATCAATAGTCATTATAGGATATCTATGTTATTCAATTAAAGTTTTTAGAGCTATCGTAATTCGAGCGGATTGTGTTTGTTGACCAAAAACACTGGTAAAAACTGGCGGCAAAATCGTTTTTATTATTATAATAAATCAGAATTTAACACAGAATACATAACGCTCGAAAGAAGTTATAATATGACTTAAAAGTTATTAATAATGCAGTTGAACATTAAGATTAGTTTTATTCAATCATTCAATAATGTTCTAATTATTTTCTAATTAATCTTCTTTCCTTGTCGAATCTATTACTTCAACGGAGAGGAATGATAACATAAAATTATACACCATATCTTTATTGAATATTGAAATTGTTGTAAAATGAATTAATTACAATGGAAAATTCGAATCTGATACATAACGATTATTAAACATATCAAAAGCCACAATTCAGATAATTCCTACTGCTCTACTGAAAAAGATATAACAGTCGTGCAATTACAGCACCACTAGAATTTCGGCTGAGTTCGGAAACTTGAGGATTACTGCGTAGGTTAACAAGTTATAATATATTCTATATAAACACAGTTAATATCAATTTTTGATTTCACTTTATTTCTAATGTTTTAAATACATTAAATGAAGGAAAAGTAAAGTTAAGGACTGATTTGGCACCTCT
Source organism: Schmidtea polychroa (assembly GCA_959609185.1). NCBI lineage: Eukaryota > Metazoa > Platyhelminthes > Tricladida > Dugesiidae > Schmidtea > Schmidtea polychroa. The sequence continues at coordinate 37,824 of CAUHTR010007615.1, read as the reverse complement.
ATTATAGACAAATAATCCGAAAGGCTTTGTGAAAATTAAGAGCAAAGTTCATTAGTTAGGATATATTAATTCAATCCTAAATACTTATTACAACATCATATAGTATACGAATAGCAGTATGAATAACAATCACATCAGGATGCTGAACCTTAATAATCAGTAATAAAGATTAAATAATAAATCTAATGACTTAAAATAAGATTATTCTCTATTTTAAAATTAGAAATATAAAAAATAATATAAATGTAAATAAATTTATTATATACAAATTAAAGTTTTGTTTTGCGACACAATTTTTAAAAACAAAATAAGACTTTGCTGTGGTAATATAATATTCATATTGAGTTCCGCTTTTACTGGACAACATCTTTGTATCCAAATGGATGAAGAATTCGTGAAACTTTATCTTGAAAAAACCAAGAAAAAAAAATATATTTATTTTCAAAAATTAACTCTTGGTTTTCTACACATATTTTGCACTATTAATAATTAATTGCGTGATAATGCATGGAATTCACAATTTGTTCATTTGAAGAAATTTAAACGCATTCTCCCAACCTGGTTATTTTGTACATACAAAATTATAATAAATAGAACAATATTTGACTAAATTTCCAATACATGTCAATAAGTCATACCAATTTTGCCCTTTTATGACTTTATAATCGGATATTTTATCAACTTTTACTTATTCTAAGGATTATTCTCTTTAATTTATAAATGGAATTATTTATCCCTTATCGGGATAACTATAAAACTTCAAGCTCTATTAATACTTTAGACATCCTTAGATATAATTTTGAAAATTTGAAGATTAAATCAATTTGCCAGCCAAATAACACTATTTTCCAACGATTTTTTTATGATAATAAATATTTTTAAAACATATTTCTATGAAAAAAATTAAAAGAAAACGCTATTTGATATTATGGAAACAAATTTCTAAAACTACATAACAATGATGTTAAAATTAGTAAATCAGATAAAGATTAATGAGTTTTTGTTAGAAAGCTTTGAGCAAAATTTAAAAAGTTTTTACAAATAATTATTAAACGAAAAATGATACATTAATTTTAAGTGACAAAAAAGTTACCGATTTAATTTGTTAAAGTCATTAATGGTCACTTAATTGGCCATTGGAAGTACCAAATTTAGCAGATAATAGGGGCTCATTGAAATACATTTATTCCTTTAACCCCTCTATGTACAAACCCAAATCATATCAAACCACGATTGATTATATAATTATGCACAAACCGATAGTATCTCAGGAATTATTATACAATTTGATAAGTTAGGATCCCTAAGAAAATTTTTGATATTTATTTTTTGTTTTTGACTTAACATTTTTGTTTTAATCCCTCAAATCAAAGCTATACATAATTATATAAAACTAGCTAATTAATCCGGCTTTCTTCAGGATTCAGAAACGTATGTAATAGAAATTCAACATTCAACATAAACCTAATTTATCGCAAATTGGATTTTATTTTTGTTTACGAATATTGATCCAATTTTGAATTTTTTTTCAGGTTACCTAGGTTTTGTTTTAGAAGGAATCCCTGGCAAATTTGAATGTAAATTGAGGCCGTGTATAGTAATGGACGCACGTACATACGAAATATAGATATAGAAGATAAATAACCTTAAATAAATAAATACTGATTTTTTTGCAAAATGCGATTTTAAATGCGATTTCAAGTTGAAGGGTTAAGCATGATCCGTTTCCTTATCAAATTTTATTTCTTTTTCAATACTTATAATTTTCTTTCAAAATGCAATTTTATCTCCAATATATGAAAGTGCAAAAGCAGAAAAAAAGAAAATTAACATAATTTAAGATAACATTTACGTTTGACTTCTCATAAAATTCAATTATCGCATGAAACATGACATGAAACAAGAACTAATGCATGTAATTCCGAAATTCTGATTTTTTTTCTTATTTCAATATACACAACATATTCTTCACTATTCAATATTCAATGATATTTTTTTCGAAAATTTAAATAACAGACAATTTTGCAAGCAAAATAAGTGTTTACGATATATAAACAAACAAAACTGGATTTATGTATGGCATGCAAGGAAGTATTGGATATCGTCGGTGAATTAATAAAAGGAAATAGCGTTTTCCAAAACAATATGCAATCGCAATTTTTTAGGGATATTTAAAATTTATAACAAATTATTTTCGGCTAATTTCCAAACATATTGATAAGAAATCGTGAAATCGTATAACCTTAAAAAGAAATATTGTCGTTAAAATGATATTTCATTTATTTTCATTACTACTATAAACCAATTTGCTGCCCTAAAGTACAGAAATTTGATCTAGAGTTGTAATGAAAATAAATGAAATATTAAAAGAAAACAAAAACAAATCAAAGATGAACGAAAAAATAAAATAATAAATATTTTGCAATTGCTAAATAAAGGTTTCAAATTTTCAAGACTTAATTCCGGGATTACTTGGAAAAATAAATGGGAGAATTCATTCATTTTCTGATTTCTTAAAAATGAAATGAGAAAACCTAATTGGTAGATTAAATGAAAAAATATTTCGAAAACATTTTTTGAAAAATTAATAAATTGATCAAAAATAAACAAAATGTTGTTAATGAATCTTTTTCAACGAAAATGCAGAAACTTTATACGGCCAATTTAAAAATCAAACCGTTTTCAATGAAATTGCCAAAATTATTTATTTTACAAATCAAATTATTTGATTATAAATTATAATTATAAAATATTATTGATTTTCACATGTGATATTTTAGTCCAAATATTCGAATATTCGGGACGTTTAAAATAAGAATTAAACAGAAGTCGACTTTTAATCCTGAGCTCCACCAATTTTTTCTATCCGAATAATAGTTATTATTATCAATTTAATAACTGTATTCGGATATATTATTCACATTTGTTCCATGTGTCAGGAAGGAGAAAAATGATACTATATCATCATAATAAATAAGCATGCAAGATGCCAGAGGTGTTTTATTATTGTGAAAAGTTTAAAGATCATCAGATAGAGTTCTAACCAATGAAGGAAAATTTGAGTCCGATGAAACATTACCTGGACTTCTTAATAAATTCAATCGTTACTTTTCACTGGGAGAACGATAAATCTCAAAAAGGAAAGAAAAATAAATGGGAATTCTAGTCTATCAATGAAATTCATTTTCGATCAATATTGGGTGTAAGAATTAAAGACATTACCGTTAAAATTGAATTCTCAAATTCCAGATTTTAAAGTTTAATATAAGAAATCCAATCATATTTTATGTCTTAATATACGGCAAACCCGATTTGATCGGATTTGAAAACAATTTGATTTTTAGAGCATTGAAACACATTAAATTTTTCGAAAATAAAACCAATACTGAAAACCGTCCAGCTACTGCTATTAGATAAAATAAAAACAACTCACTTCCTGAAAAAGCAATGGAAATATAAAAAATTATCAATTAATTGAGAATAATATATTAATAGCAATAATAATGATAATAATAATAATAATAATAATAATAATAATAATAATAATAATAATAATAATAATAATAAAATAATAATAATAATATTAATAATAATGATAATAATAATATTAATAATAATAATAATGATAATAATAATAATATTAATAATAATAATAATAATATTAATAATAATCTATATGAAATTGTAAAAAATAAGTCGTTCCTGCCTTTAAATACGACATTGAATCAATAGGGAAAATATATCAACTGCAAACAGATAGGATTCGTGTGTATTATATCACTAAGGAGAAAATTTTTAGCTTATCTTTCAAACAATAAAAATGCATAAAATAATTTCAATAAATGAAACACAATTTCAATAAAATTGTAAACAATTATAAATAACAGCTTTTAAAGAGATTAATTGTATTTAATTTTTGCTTTAATATCTCAAAATTTTTTCAACTGTATGGTTTATATCGAAAAACTTTCGAATAAATTGTAAGTTCTACCAAAAAATTTCAAATTTATCAAGTTTAAATGTGGTAAATATTATAATTTCAATAAAAATATTGAAAGAAATATATAAACCAGGTTGTTGGGAAAATCAAGTCTATTTTTAATTAAAATTTTAGTTATTATAGTGTAAATTAAATAATATATACAAAATTTATCTAAAATTGTAATTAATTTCACTTGTAAAAAAGTCAATAGGTTGGGAAAATAAACAAAATATTACCCAAGAATCCTGTACCTAACACAAAGAAACTAATAACGGAATGTGGGTTTGGTAAAAGAATCTAAAGAATAGCTCTTTTTAGTTTATACAAAAAATGAATTTTATAAGTGTTTATTAGCACATTTATTGAATTTAATCGTTATAAACTAATGAAACATTTATTATAGGTATATTATGCGAGACCTTTTGAAGGATTGGATTTAATATTGACAAATAATGCGCAATAAAAGAAGGTGAAAAAGGAAGAGTTCACAAAATCTATTATACTTGTTCCACGTTGAAGCCTCAAACTTTTTTTCTTGTTAATATTTTTTAATTTAAATCTCTTTAAAATGATCCTTTTATTACTCGATAAGCCGTTTTATCTTGATTAAGGATGAAAACTTAATTTCATATTGTAATTTAAATGCCATTCAGTTAGTAACGAAAATTAATTAAAATCATTTTTGCAAAAACAATAGAAAAAAAGTCAGAAACTGAATTTATCAGACTCAGTTTATGTCGAGAATGCTCGTAAATAAAAAAAATATCTTTAATCGGAAATGCTCTCTAAAATTTAAGCCCTTGAATAGGAAAAATTGTCGAAAAAATACATTAGCTGAAAATTAAAGACAAATTTATTCCAGAAACTTGATGTTTATTACATTATTATTTTTTTCTGTTGGAGTGCTTATGAAAAAATGTCATGTACACCAATCCCTCGAATTACGTGGTACCCGTTTTACGCGGTTTCACTTTTACGCAGTCATAAATAATATTTTTTAATGAAATCAAACATATTTGGTAGCAAGTGTCTCTTAAATGCATATAAATTTACGTGTAAAGACATTTCTGAAATTTTACAATTGGCCAGTAACTTAGAAAATAAGGTTTTGGCCACTGATCCTGCTATTGACCGTGCTGTTAAATTTCAGCGAGACTTTAAAAGCCTTTGCGCGCAATACGGTGAAATTTAGAAAGATTTTAAAAGAAACAAAACACAAAAATCGGTTACAGACTATTTAATAAGACGAGTAGAGCACGCTGCTGGATTTGAACCCGATGATAGTAGCAATTTCGAGCCAACCAAAAAGGAAAATTGGTTGAATTAGAATATAGTAGTGAGGAGGCGGAATAATTAAATTAAATTATTCCTTTTAATATATCTTTTAACTATGAACATGTTATAAATTTTACAATTTCAAATTTAAATGTCGATTTTTTAAAATCTATTTCTAAATAAAATTGTATTTTTTATGCCTCGTTTTAAGCGAAGTTTCTGGAACCTATCCACTCACTCTATATGAACTTGAAGTCTCGATTTACGCAGATTTTTATTTTCTGGAACCTATCTATCATTTTTGTATGAATTTGAAGTATCGATTTACGCGGTATCGATTTGCGCGTTAGTTTCTTGGAACGTATCTACCGCGTAAATCGAGGGATTGGTGTACACTTAAAAACAAGATATACTGTATTATCCATATAATTCAAATAACAAGTGAGATATGCTTGATCCATGGATTGCTCCAGTTGGTTCAGCCAAAAACCTCGTCATCTTTCTACCACATGGCAGAACAAAAAACATCGTCTATCAAAAAGCACTTTCTATAAATTTCAGGTTGGCAGGATCGTTTTAAAATGTATTAATATTATGTTTTCTTTTGTTGAAAATAAATAAATCCTTTTGGAAAATAATGTGTGTTTTACTGAAAGAAAATCATTTTACATCACAGCTTATATTACCCCTGTCATCGCCGGGTACCCCACCTAGTTTGTTATAACTCGATGCGTGAAACTGCAAAATACACCGAGATCAATCTATATTCATAAAGATAGCAAATGAGCACATAATTTTAAGTCAATTGTTGTACACTCAATTCTTTTTTTATTTTTTGTAAATTTTTTCTATGTGAATGCAAAATATACTAGCAATGCTCATAATTATATTAAATTTCTATATTTAGAAAAATTAATTCTTCAAAAATCTCAAAAACTCTTTTAGGAAAAATTTTAAAATTACTTTAACGGCCTTCTGTCGAATTATAAGAACTTTTTCTCTGAATTTCACCACTGATTATTTTTTCCATTGAATTTATTAAAAAGAGAGCTTTAAGACTATAAATCAGTAATATATCGATGTTTGTTGATACTGACGAATTTTCACTTGAAAAAGACAGTGCCGAAAATTCGTGAGTATCAAAAAACATCGATATATTACTGATTTATAGTCTTCAAGCTCTCTTTTTAATAACTTCTGTCGAAGATACGACAAAAATTGTCTTCAACAAAAATGTACACGTAAACTGGTGAATTATGAGTTTATGTCGCGTCTGTGTGCGTTTTTTTTGCTTTTGACATTGGGTGTTTGTATGCGCACACAGACGCGATCAGTGTAATTTTGGAGCATTGTATTATCGACAATTGTCGAATGATATCGAAATTTTGGATTTTATATCAGTTGTTTAAATTTGGGACGTTCACATATCTCAGGATGGTAAATGTGTGACGTGCAATGATGAATTTATTGAAAGATTTGAATCTGATAACTCAATAGAAAGTGATGATGATGCCTTGAATGTTTTTCATATTATTCGTCATATTCCTGGTGGAAGTACTACAAACGAAACTGATGGTTCCTTTTTTATTACTCCAAGAGATCCTGATAACAGAAATAGTGCTTTTGGCCAACTAATATCAAATTTATTTGGTGGATTGCTACCGCTAGATTTTAGATCAGATTCGTCAGATTACATATTTTCAGATCAAAGTTTCGACAAGTGTGTAACGAGTATTATGAATCAATTTGAACAGAGTGGTCCTCCACCAGCAAATGAGGCAGATATTGAGAAATTACAAGTCAAGAAAATCACCGAAGCTAATGATACAGGTTCCATTTGTCTGTCAGATTATGAGGTGGCCGATGAAGTGTACGAGTTGCCCTGTCAGCATAGAAACCCTGTTCAGTGTCTTAAAACGTGGTTAATTAAACATCAACAATCTCCTTATTTTTGTAAAAGCAAATTTTCAAAAATCTCAAACCCCCTCATTTCAAAAATTAGATATTTATTGTACCCCTTCCTCGAATATTAAAAATCAACCTAATTTGGGTTTGGAAATTGATTTGAGTATGGTTCAAGACTAAATTTACACAATTAACAGGGATAGTACAACCAGGTCCCAGGAATCATTAAATAGCGTTTCTAATCCGCCGAGAAAGATTTTAAATCAATTCCGACTCGTTCCATGTATAATTTTGTTATTCTCTACAATGCCAATATGAAAACAATAAACAAACCGTCTAATTTGATTAGATTAATTCAATTTACGAATGCTTATTAATTAAGAGCAATAAAAATAATTAATTCACAAAGATAGAAAGACGCACCAAAATTATCTGTTTTATCAAAACTGTTAAGCTGATCAATAAATTAATAATTGAAGAAAATTTAATGAAGATTTTATTAATTTGATTTAAAATATTTTTTCCAAATATTCAATTTCAAGAAATTTTGATTCGTTTTTCAAACATCTTAAAAAACAATATTTATTTTAGTTTTAATAAATATATATTTATTAAAATAATTATTAAATTGAAATAATAATTTAAAATTTTATAAAAATAAATTAATTTCAAAATACTATCCATTAAATTAACCTGTTCAAATATTTAATTAAAAATAATTATTAATTAAATTTCAAAAATTTAATTAATTAATTAAAATATTATTTAATTAATAAAATTAACTAATCGCTTACTCGTCGGAAAAAAGAAAGAGTATCGGGACTTCGTTGGCACATCTCTGTAATTAGAGTAGCTGCTGTAATGAGGACACCATGATTTTTTTCGTTCAATAAACTTCGAGTTGCAGGAATAAACAGTTCAATTAGATCTGGAACTTTGCGTATCATTCGAAACGCACACAAAATTGCCTTTCATTGAATTATTAACGATTTCTTAAAAACAAAGTTGCACCTTTTTCCTTAAATATGCATTTGATGATTTGATAAGTTTTTCAACTTCTGTAACGAGATCTCGACTCATTTCAGTCGAACAAATAGAGCCTAGAGTACATAACGCAAGGCTAACAATGTATTGATTTGTATGATTTAAATCACTGTAAGAACAATATATGAAATCAAAATTCTATTTTCGAATTTACTTTTTCAATGAATTAGTAACTAAAACGTGAATATCTGTTCTTTCATCTAGCAGCAGCATTGCACCCAAATAACCAATTCTTTTATCAGTAAATTTGTTAGAGGCGATTAATTTCAAACAATCGAGCTAAACATTTAAATAAAATAAAATTTATCTAATATACTAACTTGGCCAAAGTGAGCAGAATAACCAAGCATGTGAATGTATAGTAATTTTGCTACATTTCTACAACGGTAAATGCCATCTTCTTCACGAAAATTATCTCTTATTTGGGCACATTCCCGATTGACAACGCTACGCTCTTCCGCAGCAGTTCTAGCGGATCTGATATCTCTTACTAAATCTCTAAGTCTCGTTGATGTTGGCATTTTAATTGAAATCAGTGAAGCTCTAAAATTTAAATAAATTTTTGAAAAATATAATAATAATTTTTATGTTAAATGAATATTAATTACAAATCAGGAAAACAAAACAATTTTGGAAAATAACAATGTTGGCGCTTTTTGTGTTTATTTACTTAAACTTAATTGCTTTATATAAACAATAGAAATTTATGTATTGAATTTTATTGTGCAACAATATTTAGCATATACTAAAGTTATTGCATTTTTGATATTAAAAAAGAAAATTTTAAAGTGGGAAATAAATTTTTATATAATGTTTAGAACGGTAAATTAGGAAATAGGTTATAAATGTTGATTTTTTACACAATTTACATGTAATTTACACTTGCAACCTTGTAAATTTTGAAAATAATAAGGCATTAGTTCGAAAGGTTTTTAATCTAAAGAAAATTTATCATTATCGATTTAACCATCGAAAATATAGATATATTTATATCTTGATTATAAATTAAATAAAGAGATGGAATATACATATTTATAAGGTGCAAAATTATAATACAGAGTTATACTTTAATATATATAGTATTTTATATATATAGTATTTATATGACTTTGATATAAGTTTAGTTGCGATTTTTAAACTTATGGATCGGTACGCATTATATAAGACAAACATCCTCAAAATATCGCATTTCATACTATTTAAATTTTATTAAAAAAACCTCTCCAACAAAAGCCAGCTTAAGATACCTCCTCATGTTCAAGTAAAATTGTTCAAAGTTTAAATCGATATCGGCGTTCATTCCAGTAATAACCTCAGAAACATATGGTATAATTTGGTTCTGTTTTGTGGCAATGGTCTCTTCCCATAATACATGCTTTTAATACAACTAAAAACTTCTTTTATTGGGTTGAGTTGAGGAGAACATGGGGACAGACATGGCTTAGGAGAGAGAGTGCGGGGCCCGGGCCAAATTTTTTTGGGCCCCTTTTTAATAATTAAAAAAATATATAGTTAGCAACAACACAATATAAAAATAAATTTTATTATATTATTGATTTACGGGCTTTTGAAATTGCAAATTTATCAATTATTTCACTAAAATTTAGATTTCTTGCAATATCGTTATTAATATGCAGCATTGCTAATCCATTTAGCCGCTCTTGTGTTATTGTAGATTTCAAGAAATTTTTAATACGTTTTTGAGTTGAAAACGTACGTTCAGACTCGGCTACAGAAACCGGGATTGTGTTTCATTCTTCTCAGTAGCTACAGCATTCTTCCAATTGACACAATTCTTTAAATGAGAATTTGAATTTTCATGTGCAGAAACTTTATCTTTTAATTTTTACCAACCTTTATCACGGCTCCAACCTTTTGTGAAATTACTTGCTAATTCATTTGCAAATAAGCAGCAAGCACAGTAAATAGATTTTGTCGACTCACTATAATAAATCCAATCCCAAGATGCCTTTTCTCCATTCTGAAGCGTTTTATTAAAGATATGAACTGGAAATTTTTTGTTTTCGATGTCGATTGGAAGGGATTGAGGAATTATGTGCTCAGCATTCAAGAATGTTTTTCTTATATTTGGATCGTTTGACTGAGACGACTTTTGAAACTAAATAATGATCATTATCTAAATCACTCGACGTATTCAATTTTTTTTCTTCTGCAACTGTTAAATCTTCGTTCTTGAACGAATGTATCAAATGAATCGCCACTGACTGATGCGTTTAATGATTCAAAAGAATCTTCTTCATTGGTTTGGCTTACTCTCTTCAAAAATGAGGTGATTTTCGCTGATTTATCGATAGCTTCTTTTCGCTTCTTAATGTCTTTTCGTTTTTCTGCTCCATTCTTGTGTCTTTTCATCTAAATTAAATATTCATTAAATTAAGGGATATATTTCAATCGAAAAAAATTTTCATATTTTTTGTTCACTTCTTTTAGTATTAAAATTTATTGAAATTAATTTTTATCAAATAGAAGCACAAACAATATAAACAAACTTTAATTCAGTTTAACACCGACAATTTTAAATTTAAACTTCAATGAGAAATTTTCGAAATATTTCAAGCCGTTTCATTTCATTTTTTTAGTAGAGAAATTTTAATGAAATTTAAAATATTCTTTCGAATTCCACGCTAGTTGGGCCCCCCCCCCAATATCATATCATTAATAAACGGATATTTTTAAAAATATTTTTAAAAATCTCTTATTCGTGGATTTTAATAACGATCAATCAATTTTTAAATGACGAATTCCTAATCTTATATCAATCTGATTTATTTAAAAGCATGTTAGATTGATATATAAGAGCAAAGAAGTTATATCATTAGTCCCTTTTCAAATTGTTGAATTTTTAAAAATTAATTTTTGTTTCCAAAAAAGTTTCTTCAAATAAAATTTTGAAGATTTGGGGCCCGGGGCCAGTGCCCCTCTAGCCCATCCTCTCCTAGGGCCTGGGGACAGATAATCATTGTTTATGTTAATTTTTCTGAAAAATCTTGTATCTCATTGGTTTTGTGAAAGCTAACATTGTCCATTATTACTATGGAATCAGATCTAAAAACTTTTTTTTCTAAGATTTTTTCTAGAAATATTTTAAATTAAAAAATACTATATATATATATATATATATATCTTGATATTGATTTAAATGACTGCAGAGGTCAAACATACGACAATTCTAGCAATATGTCTGGATAATATTCTGGTGTACAGGTACGTATAATTGAAATCATAAAAACGACGTCCCTGTATGGCACACTCACTGAATCTGTCTGGGGTTGCAGCTGTTGACGCTTGCACTGAGGCAGTTGCATTTTTCGGATTTGTTAAGAAAATTTATGTTTTCTTGTCTGATTCGACATATAGATGGAATCTTGTCAAAGATGCTGTCAGCCGAAAGGTAATCAGAACGGATAAGTCAAAGTGTGCACTACTTCCAAAACGGTTGAGTGACACGTGGTGGTCTGGTCATGCTGTTGCACTACAAATATGTATCAGCACTATAAAACCTACCAATCTGTTTTGCAAGAAATTGGCAGCAACAGTTTGCAAAAGAAAGAAACGAGATCAGAAGCAACAAATTTAGCGAATGTTATGGATAAGTGGGAAACAGTGTTCTTGGCGTGTTTTTGGAATACCATTCTGGAACACATAAATGATATAAGCCAGCTATTGCAATCAGAAAAAATGGATCTGTGCACTGCAGTAGGACTACTGAAGTCATTATCGGAATTGCTAGCATCTCAGAGGAATAAGTTTGAATTTTATCGAGATAGCGCGGCAGAATTGGGCTCTGAAAATAAATTCAAAACAAGACGCACACGTCAACCAAAACGCAAAACGGACGATAGCAAAGAGTCAGCTGTTGTTTTAACGGGTGAAGAGAAGTTCAAAGTTGATACCTATTATGTTATAATTGATTCACTTGTTACCGATCTTAACCGTAGAATTGCAGCATATAAAGCAATCCACGATCGTTGTTATTTTTTATATGCGGATGATGAAAACATCACTGCAACAAGGGAATCTTTGAAATTATTTGTGGAATTCTACACTGATGATGTCTCTGTGATGAGTGGATTCAGTGGAGAACTTTTCTAAAAGAAATATGATCATTACCGACAAAGAAAACACCACTTGAAATGTTGAAACTTTTGAATGAATTGAATCTTCAGACAGGATTTGCAAATGTGTATGTCGCTTTGCGCATTTATCTTACTTTGCCGGTTTCTAACTGCAGCGGCGAACGCTCCTTCAGTCATTTCAAACGCATTAAAAATGCTGTGAGATCAACCCTGGCTCAAGAAAGATTAAGCAGCTTAACACTGATGGATATTGAATACGAAATCGTCCAAAGCCTTGACTTTCAGGATATCATTGACTCTTTCTCAGCAATTAAGTCGCGTCGTCGAGATTTTTAACATTATGCACAACATAGGACGGGTAAGTGTAGCCTAGTATGCGCCCCAATTGAATGTTAATTAAAATTGAATTATATGTTTCTGCAAGCCCACAAGCATAAAGCAAACTCATTTTGTTATTGTAGCTCACCTGAAAACCCACATTTTATCGAGATCTGATACGGCTACACCAGTTACGAGTGATGCTGGTGATGTATAGTCTTGGTGGAACTCGAAAACCAAGATGAGAACGACCTGGTCTGTCAAGTTCGCAAATTCTCTAGTTCCAAGGTGTTTGTAGAAGACTATGCCCCTTCAAAACCCGAATATGTGATTGTTGGCTTATTATCATCGAGGAATAAAACAAATACGAGTCAAAATTTTAATTATTTCGCAATATAATAATTAAAATATAAGAAAAAATACTAATTGTTCATCCAGCCCTTCTATGGCAGATGTCATGATGATCCAGGTTGTTGAGACCAATGCTCCAGTCAAAATTCTTCTACCATCTGGCGCATCACGCGATCCTCCGGTTGACGTGTTATTTTGTTCTGTAGCCACTGGTTCAAACTGAAGTTGTTAGTAGAAGTCACCTGAGATGATTGCAGGGGGATAGACGAAGGAGATAGAGTTGATGATAGTGGAATAAAATGGAAAGGTCGAGGAATTCGCAAATGAGAAACACTAGTGAATGGGACGAATCTCGCCTACCAGATCGTCCTCCAGTTGATAAGTCGCTAGCTATTTCACCCTACGTTCATTGGTCAGGTGTATTCATCCATCATCTGTTAGTCTTTTGACCTACTGCTTTATACAACATGCGTTTCATATTTAGCTATACATCTTATTATTTTGTATTAATGACCAAGATTATAATTTAAGGAATATTTGATAAGGGAAAAAATTCTATAAAGTACCTTTTCATTTTGATATATTGTGAAACTTTAAAGTGTTGGGCTAGAGCCGAAAAATTGAGTACTTGCTTGAATGCATCTGAAATACATAGCATGGAATTCATACCAATTCGAATCAAATTCTATGATTGTGCATTAAATAATAGAAAGTAAAGTACACAACACCTTGAAAATATGTTGAGGTCTCAGTATTCAACTTAGTATTCATATAGTATATAGAATTAAGTTGTATATAGAATATAATATTGAGTAAATCATCGACAACAAAATTTGGGAATGATTGCAATATATTTTTTTTATACTCGGGGCCTTTAACAATGCATTAAAAAAATGGAAAACTGCGATGATTTTTAACTACTTTTTTACTGGTTTTACGAGTTTTACGTTTACTGGTTTTACGTTTAGGTTTAGGATTTTTCGAAATAAGATTCATTCCAGCAAAATTTTCACTAACAAGCTTTTTAGAGTGTGTATAACTAGTTGTTGGTGGAACTTTTGGAACTTTAATACTCTTTTTAATACTTTTTCTTAATTTCCTAATATTTTTCACCCTTGGTTTTAAAAATATTATTATTGATAGAGGTTTTCAACTTTGTTTATAAATCATGGCACCTCTTGGGTTGAAAATATCTGTTTTTACTCGTAAATCATCGGGACATTGTAGCGTGAAATCAAGAAATATATACCCATGAGGTATTTTTGTAGCATCTTGAAATGCACTGATAAGAAAATTACGATTGTTAGGGTATGCTTGACGTGCAAGAAAATCAATCACTGTTGCATCTCTAGGGTTCTTGAAAATAATTAAATATTGTACATTTAAATTACGTGTTCGATGTGCACCACCGTGATGAAATAGATTTTGTATTATGAAAATTACTGTTACACCGACATGTCTGATGATTTTAGTGAATAAATTATTAAAATCTTTTTCTTTATTAGCTTCTTGGTACAAATCATCGATAATGATGACATCACCTTTCTTTAATCGACTGGACCAGTTTTTATCAAGTCCCTTTACTATTTTCATGTTTTTGTTGGGCTAAATCTCGAAGGGGATGGAAGTAGATCGAATGTGAGAAAAAGAACCCCACAAAATAAATAAAATTAGATAAAAATAATTTTAACCAAAATCTTAGTAACATGAAGAAAAACCAAATAAATTTTATTAGAAGAAAAAGGAATAAATAATAAAATAATAAAATCACTAAAAGAAGGAATAGGATAAGAAATCCGTAACATACGATCAGTAGAAGGAAAATATGGTAATAAAATTTAAAGAAATAAATAAAAATTAAAGAAATAGGTTACAAAAAATAAAAACAACCTCTTAGTAAAATTTATACTATGAATTAAAACAGAAAATTACATTAAGAGAATAATAAAATAATAACAAAAATAAAATAAAATAATTAAAATTCATTATAAAACAATAAAAACTATAAAAACAACAATAAATAATAAAAATACACCCTAACTGCGTCCTGATTGGACGAAAATTAATATATAAGGAACGCATAAAATCAGTCGATCACCACTTTAACAAAAATCCTACAGGTAAGAAATTCAATTTTATCGACCACTTTAACAAAAATCCTACAGCTTTAGACAACCTGAACAGAATTCATACGACTCATTACCGAAGGAATACGACAACAACTACTACAGGACAGCCACTACAACTAGCAATACTAGAGATTTACCTAAGAGAATCAATTTATTTCAAAAATCATTTTTCAAGCATTCGATCTAGTTTCGTCACCTCCAAGAAATTACAGTACGGTTTGAAATTTATTACGCTTATGAATGATAATGATTAGTATATCTATTTTAACAAGTTTTAGTAAATAAGACAATTTGAATTAATAACTTTTATTAAATCGGAAAGAGCTTCTTCTTCATGGTACTGGCGAAGGTGCCATCTAGGAGCTTCGGGTATGATGCTGACGAACTGCAATTATGCCAATGATGATTGAACGACAGCGAGGAATTGTAAAACGATGAAGAATGCCGAAAATGTTGCAGAATCAAATATATAGAGGCCATGATGAAATGATGAAAATGATGAAATTGCATTTGATTAAACAATGGAAATGTGAATGAAAATGATCGAATAGCATGAGAGGCATCATACCCGGAACCCAATTGACATGGTCGCCAGGTAATTCTTCATTTATTCCGTTATGATATTTTTATATGTTGCTTTTATTGAGTTGGGATAGAATGGGTCGATTTATCCCTCATGACGGTGCAAGAGTGGTGGGCAGCGATGCTTGTGACTCTTGGGTGTGTCATGAGGGGTGGAGAAACTCAGAGATGAGTAGCAGGAATCGGATATAGTAGCGTTAATTCATTGCGTGCAATCGGCAGATTTTTGTCTTGGTAAATTCTAATGCCAGCTTATGAATTCCCTGTAACTTCGGAGTCAACATAGAGTTGAATAAATTCCATGAGGAGCATGACTTGCAACATCGCCAGAGAGAGCATTTAATTTCGGTATTTATTTTTTTGATAAAAAGCATAGATTGGAGCGATTTTCGTACAGAGCATAGCTGTTAAAGAGTGCATTCAGGAATATCATCAAATTTCACAATCAACGCGCATCTTCAAAATCTTCTGGAGAAAAACATAACGTTTCGGAGTTTATTGCGCAAAGTGTAAGATTTCGGGTATGTTAGCGTCTGAACCCATACATTTATCTTTCTGAATGTCTAAAACCTGACTTCGCGATCGATTTGTTGACATACGACTGTCTCTGATAAGAATTCCCATCTAAACAGAACATCAAAATTACCAATACTCGACATAAACATTTACCCGAAATCACGATGAAACTGCTGCGATCGACGTCAACGAGATTTTCTTCAGGTTTACCTTTGTCCCGGAAATTTTGACAATCTACAGATAAACAGCTGTCTAGTAGAAATCACACACACCGAGTCACCGATTTGTCTGCATCGGGGTTATAGATAAGGATGCTGCTACATACTAATGATAATTGCTAACCATGTAACACTCGAACACCAATATAAATTTCCCGGAGATGAATAAATAAACAACGTCAATATATCATTCTTGTTTAGGCGATTAGAAAAATCTCTTGTTCAGACAGGTCGTCCTACTAAGATTCCATTTGCCACTGTAGTTGAATAATGAGGTATGACGCAATACAGAGAAATCATATCAGTACACACAGATAAAGATGACATCAAGGATTTCGCAAGCACTAGAACTGAAAAATTTTATACAAATCACAAGTCAATTCGAACGAATAAATAAATAATCGCACACTAGCAAGAGATTTTTTTTAGATATTCCTAATTCCCTGCTTTATAGGAAAGATAACCAGCGTCTTAGATATTCTTGATAACCTGTTTCGATAAAACAAAATAATATAATATTTTTCACATGCATCAGGGTTAGACCAAGATAATTTTCGTAATTTAATTTACGAACACAATTTACGACATTTTAAACCGGAAAGTTTTAGATCCTCAAACGTCGAATCCTTGATTTATTTCTCGTAAGCGTGTACTAGCTCGGCTACTGGTAAAATCCCGTTCATTGCAGTAGATAAATTTTCCTATGCATGACATTTGAAATGTGATAGATTTAAACTGTTCAAAAGTAACAATGTGGTGACTTACCTCATTTTCGATAAAAACTCTCCCGTTCCCTTCCTGATCCAGCTATCACCGGATAAGGGGAAAAGGGGTTTTCCAGGTTTTTATTGCAGTAAATTAGTTACCGGGACAAGTTTTCATCGTGACCATGACAGTAGGGTAGAAAATTGAGAAGACTAATTTTTTCTGAACGTAACCAGCGGATATTTGTGATTTCCTCAGACCAGTTCTGATATGCGATTTAACTTTTAACCGATGATTTGAGTAGATGAATGTGGTGTGTGAATTGAGTTGAATTATTATGGGTGGCTGGAGGGTGATTTTTGGATGTATGTGCCGGGCTAAAATCTTCTGAGGGTTTAAGTAGAGAGTGATTGACAAAGATAAGTAAAAGCTATCTGATCTGTTAAGAATATATAAATGATTGTCACTGGATTATAATAGGAAATTTTCTTTCAAATTCTAGATGGCAGCACCTACCAGTTCCAGCAAGGATCTTCGTCCTTGTTTTTCATGCTCAGACAAGAACGAAGATATTCGGAAGTTGCATATCTACATCGGGGCCTTGAAGAAACGCATCGATCTGTATGAAGGCACGTGGTTCTCCCCGCCACAGATGAAAGAGGAGCGTAACAAAGTATTGCGTTTGGAGCACTGCCGTGACAGTCTCCTCGAAGAAAGTAGATGCCAGCGGCTAACTATCAAAGCCCAGACAGAGGCACTACATAAGGTGTACGCCGACGCTGAAGTCACGAAGCGTGTTCGGGAGTACCCTATCCAGGACGGGACCAACGTCTTCTCGGTCCATCACCAGGCGTATGGAGCCTCAACATCTTCAACTAGCTGTCAGGGGCACGGGCCTCAATTGCCGCCTCTTCTCGAGCCAATTCTTTCGGGCTCTATGCCAACAACGAGTGGTCCGTCAGGCCAGGTACCAGCTGTACCCCTCCTTTCTTCGAATATTCAGCCCCCAATTGAAGCTACATCGTCGATCCGGAAGCGTAAACGGCCTACGCGTTCCGAGAAAAACCAAAAACTTCGAAACGCTATCACTGTCTTGGAAGCGTCGTTATCGGTCGCCCATTCAACGATCCAGGAAATTACGGCTACCCACTCAGTGCCCACCAAGGAAGTTTTTCGAGGAGTTCTGGCAGGCGGAACAAAGTTTATCAAAGATCGTCGACTACCAGTAGACATCGACGAGATGCTGGCCGAGGGAGAAGTCTTCTCATAATCTCGCTAATCAACAGACCGTTACTCGATTTTCCGTCGACCCCTTGTGGTTTATTATCTGTGTTTTATTTGAACTCTTTACCTGCATTTCGTTTGTATGTATTATTTACTTAGTTAATTATAATATAACTTTATCTGTGTTCAGTCTATTGATCTGAGATTGTTATGTAGTACGCATTGATTAAGTGATTATCTGATAGTGAAGTATTCTAGTAAGGTCGTCCCCTTGGACAAGGTTCGTACCAAATTGAATGTATGAATGCGGGTAAGTCTTCTATGGCACCTTTGAACCCGAACAGCGAGTTTGCTATGAGTAGTCCTAAGGTAGGGGCTCACCTGTTAGTGAACTCCGACCCATGTGCGCAGAACCAACGATTGACATCGCCACGGGCACACATGAGGGAAATTCGCAAGGTCATCTTGGGTATCCAGGGAACCGCACACTGAGCAGACTATGACGGTTGCATCTGATTTTATTTTTCTTCCCGGGTATCCAACATTTTTTAATTTACAGAAACTTGATTGAGTCAATCCATGTTCTTCATCAGCACCCCTATGCCAATAGATCCTGTTGAATTTTGTTTTGAATAAATTTGATTTTAATAATTTGCAAACAAATAATGTTTTTCCACTACCACTCGGACCAACGATTTGGTAAACTGCATCATTTCTTAATTCCCATTTCAAATTTTATAAATATATGTATTTGTTTATATTCGATGATTTAATGAACTCATACTAAAATTAAATATAAAGAGTAATTTTCATAAATGATTTAATAATGTTAGCAAATATAAATTATCGAGGAATTTTTGATGTATCGAATATGAGGTTCCCACCAGGAAAACCCAGCAAATTATCGATAGAAGCGGGAAATACCCGATAATATTTTTCAAGACAGGTAAATGTAGAATCATGGGATGTAAGAAACCCTTGGATATTAATAAATTACAATATCGAATCAATAATTTTAAAATCCAATCAATTACCGTTACTATGGATAAGGGACATAGTATCAATCTATATAACATGTCGAGAAAATTTGATTGTATGTTTGAACCGGAATTGTTTCCGGCGCTAAGACTATTAAAATATAACCCTATATGTGTCAACATGTTTGCTAGTGGAAAGATTGTCATGCTGGGGTTGATAAATTAGGAGTATAGGGAATTTGTTTGCAATGTTCGAAATGAGATAATTTCATTGGTCAATTTCTAATTGATTCATTTCTAATTAGTTAATGTTTGTTTTAAACAATCTGTTTTCTGTTTAGAAATCATTTTTACAAAAAATGTACAACATGCAAAGTTCCGCAATCCCGTCAATGAAAGAGCATGAAAATTATGGTAATTTCAAATTTTTTATTATTACATTAATATATATATATATATATATATATATATATATATATATATATATATATATATATATATATATATATATATATATATATATATATTACAAATGAATATCAATCAATTGTCCTGCAAAGATTATGCTTTTATTATCCAGAATTAAATGAAATTCTACAAGATAGAGATCCGGCTATCATTCCGGATTTGGTATACAACCAAACACGAATCTGGATATTCGATATAATAAACACCTTTCTATGGGATGTCAAGATAGGAAGGGTGATGAAAGAAATGAAACCAGAGGATCCTTGCTTTTTCGGATGCAGCTGCTGCAATTTCCGTTATCAACAATATGTTGAATGGTGTTTGGTGAAGACTCCCACCACTCGAGTCAGATTGTATCAAAATAAATTTTTATGTTGAATTGTTTTGTTTTGTTTTTGTAAATATAAATATAAATAATAGAAATAGAAATAATAATAGTAATAGAAATAGTAATAATATT
Organism: Schmidtea polychroa; assembly: GCA_959609185.1. Classification (NCBI taxonomy): domain Eukaryota; kingdom Metazoa; phylum Platyhelminthes; order Tricladida; family Dugesiidae; genus Schmidtea; species Schmidtea polychroa. The sequence continues at coordinate 17,573 of CAUHTR010007615.1, read as the reverse complement.
AGAAATATAAATAATAATAGTAATAATAATATTAGAAATAATAATAATAGAAATAATAATAATAAAAACATTATTTATAATAAAAACATTAATGCAACATTAATGCAAATGACATGCAAGTTAAACAAAGACATGTTATAATCTGATTGGTTGATAGGCATGAGTCAAAGGTAACATTTCATTTTAATCATTATTCACGATGACCAAGAAAATTTCATGCACCGAAAAACCTAAAGAAATGGTACAACCAGTTCAAATGTTCCACAACTACAAAATGTATTTTTTGAAAGAAGAAATCAATATGAAATTGGTTGCACTGGTCAAGCTAATTCCAACTCAATTTCAATTCTTATCCGGCACGCTTTCAATGATAGATGTTAAAACTATTGATGATGTTTTTAAACGGATAAATTCTAATCTAGCATGTAATCAACATGCATGGTTCAACAACAGATATGCAAGATTTTATGATGCATTTGATGAAATCAGTTTCAAAGAAAATGAAAATTGGTATATAACAATTGCAATCCAGGGATATAAAGTTGATAATAATGATATGTATTCTCCTATTTGGAAAATTATGTCTGCTAGACTTTCACAACTATTTTAATGTTATATTTAATGTATTTAATAAATGTATTAGTCATATTGGTTTTTCTATTTATTAACAAAGAAATTGCAACATTAATGCAAATGACATGCAAATTTAACAAAGAAAATCTATAAACAAATTTATAATATAGTTTTAAAGTGATAAGAAATGACTGCAGAAAAAGGTTAACATGATTAATTAATTTCCGAATTATTTATTATTTAGAATTTGTAATCAACTTTATGTTGGAAAAATTAGCCGAAATAGCTGGGGTAAAAATTGAGGATATATTATCTGTTGCAAATGCATTAAATATCGGCTGGGTAGTTGAGAGTCAAGATTCAGGATTTGATGATCAGGAAGAAACTGATACTCAAGAAACCGATACTCAAGAAATTGATGAGGAAATCTATGAACCTATAGATGAACCTAAAGATGCTGAAAATATTACGAATGATTGTATTGATCATGTCGTTGAAAATATAATGAAATGTGGAGATTACGATTGTGAATGTGTTAATAAATTTTAGTTAATTATTGTTTGTAAATTTATTTAAAAATAAATAAAACAAAATAACTACATTAATTTTTATTCAAAAATCTACAAAAAATATACATTATAACAACTCCAGTTGCAAGTTTTATATAGTTTTTCATTTTTCTTTTGATTTCATCAGTTTATTTAGCATTGCAGGCCAGTTTATTTAATACACCCCATCCGCCATTCGCTTCTATCCAAGGGGTAAACTTGGACTTGATTATCTAGAAATGAATATTATTAAAATATATATGTAGATTATAAAAGAAATCTTACTTCTAAAGACCACTGATAATAATGTTCTGAGTCATGTTGACCTTTTGCAATGATTATCTTCATGTAGGTGAATCCTACAATTATCCTTGTCCATTTCATGTTTTCATCGAAAAGACACTGAAATATTCTAATTGAAGTAATACTTCTTGGTTTTCAGGCATTACATCTCCATCATCTGCTGATAATCGATATGTTCACCTTCAACGATTTGTTCGGTTCGATTGACCAGGAAACTGAGGCTGTTGACTATATTCGCGGTGACAATTCCGTTTAGAACATTTTCAATAAATTGAGACATTTTTACAATAATTTTTAATATACTGTTTTATTTATATTACTACTACTGAAGTATCATATGATCTGACTGGTTGATAAATTATAAAAGTAAAGATATGAGTTTTGATTTGATACAACATGAATACAATATTTCTATTGGTAATTAGTATAATGAGTGTGTACTAAAACTAATAATAATAATAAAAATCATTGTGAACAGTACCCTTGTGACTTGTTGAGCGTGAGCAGTACTCTTTTGAGCAATACCCATAGGGGGACAGAATATTTTGTCGGATAAACTCGGAGTATATATAATAATAATAATAATAATAATAATAATAATAATAATAATAATAATAATAATAATAATAATATTAATAATAATAATAATAATAATAATAATTATTATTATTATATTGATTAAAACTTTGAAAATAACTACTTCCGCGCGGGCGTTATTATCTTTTCCAATGATAACGATAATAATAATATTTATATATCATTAGATAGATCTTGCACCAGGCTTTAAAATAAGCTATCGTTTAATAAATTCGGATGATGGGATCACTAACTTGTTGCATGACCAAAAATAGGTCTCCGCTGGAACAAAGACATTATATTTTTTTTCCAGCGGAGACATGTTTTTTTGATGAGTCATTGTCTTTATTCCAGGGGAGACCTGTTTTGTTATGAGTCACCGGATGAGTCATTGTCTTTGTTCCAGCGGAGACCTGTTTTTTGATTAGCCATCGGATGAGTCATTGTCTTTGTTCTACAACTACCGATGAGTAACACATCCATCTACTTGGGTGTCATGGTGTAAGAACAATCGTGAGGGTTCCGACTAGCGATCGACAAATGAAAATCATATAGAGTGACTGACCATCATCCCCAGTGGTAAAATGAATTAGTGTTGGCCTAGTCGACAACCCAACAATACTAACAACCAACTCAATACACCATGTAACTAACCAACTCTATTCACAAAATCCCGTATTAAATAACTGAGTAACTGACTAAAAATGAAGTGAAATGAATGCAAAAATTATTTCTTAAGTGTATTTATCAAATAATGTTTTAAATAAATTTTATTAATTTGTTAAATGTCATAGAAATTAAATACAAATGATCAAATCTATAAGAAAAATAATTGACATTCACAAAAATATTTCAAAATTATAATGAAAGACATAAAATTCTAAAATAGAAAGCAGTAAATTCAAATTTTTATTCACAAAAGATCGGATGTCGATTTAACTTTCCTCTTTGAATTGATTATTAACAGTTAGATTACAACCAATTATGGATCCAATTTTTTTAAATAAGTACAAATTATTTTAAAGTTTTTGATTACGAGTACTAGTAAGAAATAAATTGAATTTAAATTTATTAGACTTTCAAATATATATGCAAAATCTTAAATTAAAATCAGCCAACCAGTCGGACCAGTTCCTCCCAAAAACCTGCGTCTTCGGCTTCTACCAGTAACTCATCCCAATCAAACTCTGCGGTGGTGCCAGGGACCAACGTTCCCTCTAAGCTGGGCAAACAGGCGGCCGCCCAGTTAAAAATTGACATTTGCCCACTCAGCATTTCTATCCGCCCACTAGAAATTATTGCAAACAATATTTTTTTTATTTGTCACCATTTTCATTGCGTAAACGCACCCAGTTGAAAATTTCGTATAGATTTCCACACTAAATTCTGGGTTATTTGTTTGCTGAGTTATTTGTTTTAGTATGTCTCAATTGGCAACATTGAAATTAAATGTCAATGTTCACTTTTTTGAATTCAATAAATGTGGATGTGAAATTTAAAATTAACTAACAGATAACACCACGATATGATAGAAAAATAATAAATAAGTAAGTAATCTACAGTAAATTAAATTTTGCACTATAATTTTGATTATTTATTTTAATGTTGAGAAGGCTGTGATATTTATTTCAAAAATTATTTTAAAATGCAATCCCTTTATTTTTTATACATTTAGTATGTCAAAACGAAAATTCGATGAAAGCTTAAAATCCACAATCAAGACATCTTCAAAATTCAAAAAAGAATGGTTAAATGAAATTGTTGAAACATGCGTTTCATCGTCAACTATAAAAGAAAAAATTAAATTAGGTGATATTTTTAATTATCAAATTGAAACCAATGATGTTCTTTGCAAAATATGTACCGAAGCAAAAGCTGAAAGTGAGTTTAAAAATGGCAAAAACTGGACGAATTGGAAGTTGTACTACTTAAAGAGGCATTTAAGCCAAAAAGTACATTTAGATTCGGTAATAAAATTACGTAATTGCAAAAAAGGTGGAATTGTTGAAATGTTAACTTCCTCTACAGAAGAACGACAGATACGTGTAGATTTGATAGAACGTAAAAAATCTAATAAAAACGATACCAAAATTTTGATAGACATCGTTATTCTTGCAATAAAAATTAACACTTCGATGTCATCAGTACAGGAAATTCATGAGCATATGGAAAAATATATATCTATTCCCAAAAGTTGGCGCAGCAAGAATTATGCATTAGAATTTGTTCAATGCATTAATTTTGTAATACAAAAACAGTTTCTTGAGGAACTAAGAGAATCGTTATTTCATTGTTTAATTGTTGATGAAAGTACTGATATATCTACACACAAAGCTTTAATTTTATACATAAAATACCGGCCAAAAATTTCTTTTGACCATAAAACCGTATTTGCAGGAATTTTAAAATTGACTGGATGTACTAGTTCCTTCATATTTGAAGCTATTTATGAATTTTATATAAAAAATAATATCAATATGCATAATATGGTAATGTTTACATCAGACGGTGCTTCTGTAATGCTGGGTAAGAATAATGGCGTGGCTGCATTGTTACGGAACAGAATCCCTCATTTATCGCAGCAGCATTGTGTAGCACACAAGGAAGATTTAGGAATTGATGATGCTTGGAAAAAAGTACCAATAATGTGTGATATTGAAACATTATTATAGACAGTATTTACCATGTTTAGTAGATCAACCGTAAAGAAAGCAAGCTTTGAAGAATTGGCAAGCGTAACTGAATGTGATGTATTAGCATTTCGTCCATTAAATGAAGTTAGATGGCTGTCAAGACATTTTGCAGTAAGAGCATTTATTCGTAATTACGATCTATTGATAGAATACTGCACTGAGGAAGTGGAGAAATGTAATGATCCAATATGCAAATATTGCCTAAAACTTCTTAAGGATCCAAAATATCGCCTTTCATTAATGGTTTTAAATGACGTTCTTGAAGAGTTGTCATCTCTTTGTAAAATATTTCAGAGGAGTTTGTTGACAATAATGGATGCAATGCAATTTGCTAAAGCAAGGATCAACAAAATCGGCAGGGATATTATAAAGGGACCCAAGGTAGGCCTACTGGTGGAGTTATTTAATCAACAGTCGGATGACCAGCATTAGTGGCAGAGAGAGCATGTGCAGCTGCCTGCTTGGCCCGTTTCCTCTTAGTTCGTTCGGCTCAAGAAAGCTGCTTCCTCTTTGGACGTTGAGGTAATAGTTGGATTGGAGGTTTCTCTACCAGTGACTGTTCTTCCTTATCAGGGCACGTAACAACCTCCTAGAACTAAACTTTACGCCCCATAGACTTAAATCCAAAAAATCTATACAATGTAGACATTGTAACTCACACCCTGAAACCCAAGCGCATATCTTTAACCACTGTCCAGCAAAGATAAACGCGCGTAGAAACAAACACTCTCGTGTCTTAGATGCCGTCTGTGAATTTCTCCTTAACCTCAACTTCTACTTAGATATCGAAATAACACATCTTGGCATACCCACTCTGCTCAAACCTGACCTCATTATAAGATCCACGAGGAACAACAACAACCATATCCTGGATATCAAAGTTCCCTACGAACAGAGAGAAAACTTTAAAAGGGTGACCAATGATAACTATGCAAAATATGCCAACTTGGCTATCCAAATTGAAAAAGCACATAAAGTAAAGACCACCATCTCCGCACTTGTAATTGGCACCCTTGGCTCCTGGGACTCTAACAATGACCAGATACTTAGAAAAATAGGACTCTCTAAATCTGAAATTAAAGGACTGTCCAGGAAAGCCTGCACAGCCGCAGTGGTGAGTAGCTACCACATACTTAGAGAACATACCCTTAAGGATTAATCTTCTATTATTATATATACCTACCTAAACAAAGCATTACCATATTATATATTGTACACTATCATTATACTATAAATAGCTTTTAAATAAATTTCTTTTAAACTACTAAACAATACTATATAACTATATTTACAACTAAAGCAGCCTAACCTCCTTTGGATTAATCTTACAAAAACCTATAACTAAATAACTACCAATAATTAAATAACTAACTTACTGTTGGCGGGTAACTACTCAGATGACCCCTTTCCGCTTTTGGTCTAGAGGATGAAATGCCCACATCGATATCACTCGTCTTTATTGTTTGTCATCACTGAGCAGGACCCGTACATAACTTACCCTCCAACATAGCACCCGTGAGTTACCTCACGTTGGAACTGTGCTATGCCGGCGAGACGCCAGTAAGCAGGTGAGCCATACTCCTTCGGACTACTCCTTACTGAGGCCTCGACTTCCTAACCCCTGACTGCCGATGGAAGGACTTACGTCTATTCATCCTGTCACCCCATCACCCTGTTTCTAGCTGGGATTGCCAATTGACTAATGTTCCTCGGTTATTTGAGACTCTCAATACCATTTACCAATCCATATTAACTTCATTAAGTCAAAGATAAAACACATATATAAACGGAAAAAAAAATTATTTATTGTTATAATCATTATACAAATATGTAGGTAACACATACAACAAAATTTACAAGGACATGAGAAAACTCAAGAGCAAAAGATGATTTAGATAAAGCTCGGGTCTCTATGACGGATGAGGCCGTTTCACGGGGGGAGTTTCATGTTTCCCACTCCGCATCCGCGAGCAACTCGTCCAGGTCAAAAAACTCGGCGGCGTTTTCTTCCCACGTCACCCCTGCGGCAGAGATTACTCGCCCGGGAATCCCGGTTGTTAGATCTACCACGGTTGGGTTACTATCACTACTAACTGGAGCGACGGTTGACATGGTACGCTGCTTGACAGCTGCCCGCTCTCGCTGTTTCCGTTTGCGTTCGGCACGGGACAGTTGCCGACGTTTTGGCTTCGAAGCTGCCGGGTTTTGCGCGGTCGATGAAGATGTGATGTTCGATTGGACCTTGCTAGTCCCGGTGAATGCGACCTCTGGGCTTCGGGGAGAAAGATCGGTTATCACGCACGCACGGCAAGACTTCCTGAGAGGTGATGGAGACCTAACAGAGGTATCGTGGTGCGCGGGGAAAAGATTGCTGGCTTCGCCGATTGGGATCTTCGCGATCTTCCTAGTGGTTGCTGCCTGGATATATAATTTATGCAGCGCTTCCGACTGCTCTTTTATGAGACTCCTCTGTGCCCGACTCTCGGATATTAGTGCATCGCGGCAATGCTCACTTCGGTATAACTTTTTCTGAGTTTCTTTCATCTGGGTGGGACTAAACCATGTCCCTTCTAATTCATCTATCTTCCTCTTATACCGCCCAATCTGAGTTTGTAGATCTTTAATTATTGTATTCTTGTCGGAGCAAGAAAAGCAGGGTTTGAGAATAGGTCTTGAATTCGGTAGCATGTCGGATGGCTATGAAGAAAAATAGAGCTAAAATATTAATTAAACCAAATTATGACGTCATCACCCCGATAAAATTGTTCGTCCACTAAGTATGTCTATAAAAAATGAACGGGTGGTTAACAAAAGAGTTCCTTTGGATTCCTCAATATTCGTTCCCTCTAGATTATTTAATTACAAAAAAACTGACCAGCCACAGCCGACTGTGTCTAACGAAAATAATGTATTATTGTTGGCAATGAAAATTATATATTCATGAAGATATTATAACATTGAGTTTGCCTTGAAAATGGTAAATGAGATTGAGAAGCTCAAACGGAAATACCTGGCTATTTTACAACAGGAAATTATTCTATATATAGATTTTATAGATAAATGGGTGTATCAATGGTAATTAATTATTAATGATAATATTAACGCTTTATAAAGTCTGATAATGTGGACTTAAAACATCCAGTCACCTGCTGTTGATTATCTGTGGCTAGAGTTAAAGCCATTAACGACTGATGTTTTTATCCATTAGTTAGAATCACATACTACACACCAGATAGGATCTCTCATGCTGATGATCCGCTGCGAATCTACCTACTGCTATTGAATAGCCGAAAATTCTCATGCATGTGGCGTATGGAACTTATTTTCTTACGATTGCGCTGAGTCATAGTTGTGTTATCACTGATGAGCATTCTCCTACTAGGATTCACCATGTGCAGGCGTGTACGTGCATGTGTAAACACCCGATGGAATTTCAATCCAATCCACATGTTGCCTGGATTTTTAGATACTATCTCACACTGCATTGGATTTCTGCCCCTCAGGAAATTAATTATGACATTCTTTCTTATAATAACTGTTGGATATATTACTTCATAGATGGATTATTCAGTTACTCAAGAATATTTGTACCGATCTCAATCCGTGGATATCGATGACCTCGAAATTTATGTAAAGAGGAATTTTTTGTTTTATGCACTGTCTCTTATACAGGTATGTCAAAATTTGTTTTACTTTTATATAATCAAATAAAGATATTTGTATATTTTGTCTTGTTTCCGATTTACATATGGGTGACAGTATTATGTTCCATTAGATAGCTGTACTACTGCCGAAATAAGCGTTTTAAACTAAATTCATTTCTTAAACCAGGTAGTAAGGAGAATTTTTGAGAAGAGAGCCTAATCCATAGACAGGTGATACTTACCCTATTCACGAAAATCAAATCTAGACCTATGGTTGATGGTGACAGTAAATTTTCAGATTACGAGAATTCTAGTTTGAAGTATCGTTGTGGCTACGAAGATTTTAGACTCACTCAGTCACTGTGATTCTCTACTACCATCTTTCTGCAAATTAGATTTATTTCACTCCTTCTTTCTGATTATTCCAGATGCAGTTCTTTAGTGACCTTCAGCGACGGACCCGTGGGGAAGCCCCCACATTACGGCCCGAATCAGCTGCGTGATTGAAACGTTCCACACCCACCGGCTGAGCTCCCGAAGGCCCCTCACACCATGGTATGGAACGTTTCAACTCCACGTTCCTCATGAGATTGAAATCATAAAGTCATAACTCATAAAACAACAAAAATATAGAATAATTTGTTTATTATTAGTGATTACGATTAAACAGGTAAATCATTTAATTAATTAAACTCATTAGGGAATCAAACGAAAAGAAAATCATTTCAAATCAAAAATTTAATTATTTCATAAATATCCATGATCATTATTAACCATTTAAACTAAACTAAAATTATAAAATAAAAATGTCCTCACTAAGTAGTTGGATAGATTTATAGGCTGAGCCGGATAGTGCTGGATCGAATCAAGTATTGTTCGAAATCTAAGTGGATTCTTAACTGTCGATGTGCTTAATGTTGCTGGTTTCTGAATCGAATTCCTGTAGGTCGCTGTTGTCTGTAAAATTTTGGAGTTAACTGTGTACTATAGAAATTTCATTTACCTGTAAAATTTTGGAGTTAACTGTAATTTTAATGATTTTGGTGCCTGTTTATATAGTAGTTTTTTATTTGTGCGGACCAATCAGAATTGAGTACCGCTTTATTTTGTTACTTTAATTTATTTTTCTTGTTTTTTGGTTATTTCTTCCTATTTTCTTTATTTTTAATATATTTTCTATTTATTTTCTTTAATTTCCTTATTATTTACTGAATTCTACGTTATTTTCTGTCATTCTATTGTCCTATTTTAATTTATCTTATTTTATAATTTTGTTTTAATTCTTATTTTCTAATTATTGTTTTTCCTATATCTTACTCTATTTTATTGGTAAATTTGTTATTTTATTTTTACTTTCCTCGTATCCTGCTTATTTTATTCTCTTAATTTTTACAAATTAATTTTCCGACTCAGCCCAACAAATCACTCGGGGACCCATCAAAATTGCGTCCCGCAATTACACACTGAAGCTACTTTTGATCATTCATAAAAATATACATATATTCATAAAAGAAGAAGAAATTAGTAAATCATACAATGACAGAACGCTAATAGAATTTTATTATAAGATGTAGGTCAATTCAAGAGCAAGCAGGCATCACTTATGGTGATGGTTTATATACACAATAAAGGTTTCACAATATAATGTTTAGTCCAGTTATGGTATTGTTCGATTATTCTGATGGATTTGGTTGGAGTTGTTACTATAATTGGGAATTGATATTATGGTAGGCTTGATGGCTGGATGATGGTTGGGGAGATTCTTTATTGGCTATTCTGGGGAATCTGGTGTTTCGGATATCCTGGGTTATTTCGACCGGGTTTTGTAGGGTGGCTCTAGATTTCGAGCTCTGACATTTTTTCTTAACTTCGAGGATTTTCAGGAAGGTCACTAGGCATAATAAGATAGTCTCTGCGATCACTACGTAGAGAAGGTAGTGGGTGTCGCTGTTATTAGAGGGGTTTTCTGTCGTCTCTGCAGGGTTTTCGAACACTGCCTGTTGAATTTGTTGTTCTAACTGGTCGAAGTGTTGGACTTGTTCGAGTATTTTCCGGTCTATTATTCGGCATACAGGGCTATTCTGGCATAAACTTCTGATGTTATTAACATATGACCGAGCCGATTGGATATTATGGAGGAGGTTCGTTTTTATTATATTGGGGTATTTGCATCGGCAAGGGTCTGATTTGGCTTTTTGATTCTGATTGCGATGATCTCGTATGCTCGTTGGTTGGTTATTTACTTGTTGGTTCTCCATCAGATAATTTATCAATATCATTACTGTTATCGCCACTCCATTCCACATTGTACTAATATACATCTATTATTATTATATCTACAATTGCCTTTATAGTTTTAGTTGCACGGGTCTCTTTTGGGGTTATTTTCCGCGATTTTCATCAGGGTGGATTCTGCCTTGACGACCCGATGTCTCAATTCCGGCATCATCTCTAACTGCCGATCTTTTTCGCGGGCCTCTCTTTTCAGATGTCTTATCTCCTTCTTTAGTTTTCTTATTTCTTCTCGCTTTTTGTCGAGGTTTCTTCTTAGCTCGATTTGTAGGAAATCTTGCTCTGGCTCTTGGTAATCACCTTTCTGATGCTGCCGTTGCTGATTCTTTACTTCTATTTCTTTATATTTGCGGCTCCATTTCTCCATTTCCACACTTTCACGGTGTTTTTCTTCCAATTGTTGCTTTAACTTATTTATGGTTATTTGGCGCTCTTGCGCTTCCGTTTTCCAATAGTCTTGGATTACTTCTTCTGCTTTAAAGCTTGCTCTTTCTTCCCATAATTCTTCCGCGATCTTTTCCCAATTTCTTCCTCGTGTTCGTTGTTCTTGCAACCATTTAGTTCTCTCTTCCGCTTCTCTCTTTACTTCTCCTAGTACTTTGCATTCTTTCTTTAGTGCTTTAATTATCTTCCGGTCTCCTATGTATTGGTTTATTAGTCTCTCGTTTTCCCGTCTCTCTTCCTGCAATTCCTTCTTTAGAGTTCGTGTTTCTGTGGTTTCTACTTCAATCTCTCCTTCTTCTGCTTCACTCATGAGTTCTATTATCTCCTCAATCTTCATATCTATAATATTTATAATTAATCATGCGCTACAGTGCGACTCATACTTATACATTCATATACAGTTTCGGAATATTAGGGTTACAGTCCCTCAAATACTTTTATAATACTTTAATTTTTTTTGTTTGGGATATAGGTCCCGATTTTTGAATTTTTGAGTTTTTCGTTAGCCCCTATACGAAGGTTTCCTCCTGACCCCCGTATCCTTCATCACTCTCGACCGATGCCTGTAGCTGGATAGCAATAGGGTCATATGGTATGTAATGTTGGGGAATTTGGGCTCTCAACTCGTGAACTTCATCTCGTAATGCTCTAGTGATATTCAATTCCTCGTCGAGCAAATACGTGAGGTATCTCGTTTCATCATCTTTGGCTTCTAATTGCCTATTTAACTCCTTTATCTTTTCCTCGCCCTTCCATTTCTCGATCTCTATCTCCAGATTTTTGAGATTTTCGGTATACATTTTCCGTTCGTTTTCCAACTTCTTATTTTTCCCTGCTAATACCATATTTCTCTGTTCCAGAGCTCCCTGGTATCCATTGACATCTCGTTCCAACGCTGCAACCTTGTTTATTAATTCCACGACTCGTCCGGATTGCTGCAGTATCATTTCTTCCATCGCTGCATTCTCGTGCTCCTTGATGGAGATTTTCATAGCTAAATGTCTTTCAAACTCCATGGCCTTTGTCTGCCAGGTTTGGCTTCGGGTGGCAATCTTTCTTAATCGTTTTAGTTCCTCTTTTATAACTAAGTTCTCTTCCCATTTGCCTTGTTCACTTTCGTACTCTAATCTCATAGGCAATTCCTTCATTTCCTTTCTCATTTCTCTGTTCTGTCGTTTCCATTTCCGTGCTTCTGCCAATAGATGTCGCATCTTTTTCTCTTCTTTCTGTTTTTCGGTCTCTCGTTTTTTATTCTCATCCGTCAGTCTTTTCCGCGATTCTTGTAGTAGTTGTTTTAGATAGTGACTGTGCGATTCTTGTCGAGTATTTTCTAACGAAGCCCATTTTGCGGCCCTTTTACATGTTTCCGCTTCCGTTCTTAAATTGTCTATCAGCCATTGGTATTTGTGGGTTTCGTCCTCCCTGGCTTGCTCAATGTGATTTCGGGTGAGGTTAGCTAATTGGAACATCACCTTGTTCCATTTCTCCCTATGTTCTCTGGGGCTTTGCGTCTTGTTGGTATTATTTGGGGTCATCGTAGTTTCGGTTGTTTTCTCTTGTGTCATTTCTAAATTATACATTTTGATTAAATGTTATCATAGTATTAGATTTATTATTCGGTTAATGTCTTTCCTGGATTTTCCGCTTCAGTTTTGGTTATTGTATTTGAGGTTCCCATACTACTATTATATATTATTTTACTGGTTATATACACCGATATATACAAATTATTATATACAACGTTATTCGCACTGGCTACTCAATTCTGCTCTGTCCCTCCTTCCTCACTGTCATCTTGATGTATACAGTATCATTTCTCGCCATGTCTTTTATCTTTTGTTGTGAAATGAATGTAGGGGCTCCCGTTGCTGATCCTTCTTCGTCGAGGGGTCTCTGGTAAGCTATCTGATTCCCCGTTGTTTTGAAACTTTGTTCATGTATACTTTGATTGTTCATTATTACAATGTCGATTTTCGCCTGAAACGGCCATTCTAATATTTCATCATACTCCCCCTTACACAACAGAAAAAATATCGAAAAGTGTGTATCTAATCCGGTTCCGTCCCCGTTGGGATATATCTTCATTTTCATTTTGTATCCGTTCTTCCAAGAGAGGAACGCGGAACTGGTTATTCTAGTCTCTTCTCCGATTTTTGCTTTTTGTATCTTTTCCCTCACTCCCGTAATTTTCCATATGTAGGGTGCGGCTGGTAGTATTTCATTGAGATTTATTTCGGTTATTTTTTGATGTAACACTTTGGCTTGCTCATTACTGATTTCCATTCGATTTATTTGCATTTTTATGTTTGTCCGAGCTTGTTCGAGAGCCTCTCTTTCTTCTAGTAGTTCTTTTACTAATGCCTTCAGTGAGGTTATTTCCATCTCCAGTTGTTGCACTTTCTCCTCACTTTCTTGCAACGCAGTTGACCACATTTCTGCATGATTTATTACATTTTCGGTTAAATGGTGTGGTAAGTCTCCTCGGTGTAATAGTTTCTGACAGCCCCATTTCCCTAGAACACATATCATCCTTTTCTTTTCACATTCTTTTAGGTGCTGAGCTAATTTTATTATTCCCCCTTCGTTACATCCGTTCGGGCATTCACCGCAGAACTCTGCACATACCTTTTCTTCTTGGACATTGTGATGTTTACTGGTGAGATTTTTCCACGTGTCTATTTCTCCACAATATTCACATCTTTCTAGTCTCTCTTCACACTGGCTCTGATGTTCCTTTTCTTCGTTAGCTTGAATTAATTTTTGGCATCGCTCACACTGGCTGATCCTGTACCTACATTCTCCCAGATGTTGTTTCACTTTCCATATGGATCCTTTCCATTCACATGGGGTATTTTTACATCCTAGATTAGTGTTCAACATATCCTTTACTGCGGCTTTATCTTCATTGGTATCTTCTAAACTTGATATCAGTGTCTCTTTACATATCGGGCACCACTGTGGTCTACTTTTTATGGTTTCTTTTATACATTCTTTGCACAATCTGCATCCGCATTTGGTTTGATGGGGTTCTTTTAATAATTTTTCGCATATTCCACACATGACATGTTTGTGTATTCTGATTGCTGTGGAATTTCTGACTGACTCGATAATTTCGTTAAACTCCTCTCTTCGTTGTTTATCCATGTCTACAATTATATACATATAGTTCTTATCGATACAGGTTCGATATTTTATTTACAATTATTTACATCTAGTTTAGGTTTTGTTTATGGTTCAGAAGAGTCGGCCTCCTGTCCGCCCTCTTCCCTGCTCGTTAGCCATTCTGACCAATCTTCCATTTCTTCATATTCTGCTTCTTCTGCCATTCTCACTAACTCTTCTTCCTGTCTTTGGCTATATCGTGTTATCCGCTCTATCTCTCTTTGCATCTGTCCGATCATTGCCCTCTGATCCTCAATTATTTTTAAGTAGCTAAATCCCTTGTTTAGACTATCAATTAGGTTTCTTTGCATTGTTCGCCCTTGCTCTTGCAGACTGGATACTAATTGTGCTAGTACTGCGCATTGTTGCTTCCACATGTCTTCGGTTGTGGTGTTGTGATTTATTTCGTTGTTTCCTTGCTCCATTCTTAATTTTTATATATTCTCAACCTTTGTCTTATTTAATTTATATTGTTTATTTCTCCCGTTCGTTATATACTAGTGATACCGCGCTTATATAAAATATAATACTGTTATATACATAAGGATATACTTACTTTTTACAATTATATACAGTCATGACCCTTTCTATATTTGTGGATTTGGAGGGCGCTGCGTATTCCAGGCCTCCATCCACTGTTCTTGGCTCATGTTACTGGGCCTTTTTACTCGATGGTGAAAATTTCTGGCTCTGATCATTTCGAGTTTGTTACGCTGTTGTTTATCTCGGATTATTTTTTATCGTCCCCCCCGTTATAGTTATGAACGCTCGGTTATTATTATTCCGCTGATCCATATCATCTGCTTTACACTGATGGTCTCTGAGTTTCCATTGCTGTTATTGTACTCGCTGTTTCTGCATTTCCCTCTTCTCCGTTAGCTTTTTTCCTTTCTCTAACTCTCGTATCTTGTTATTTCCTCATTGATCCCTTCTTTTGCCATTTTTTTGTATTTTTTCCATTTCTTCTTCTGACACGTAATTATCTTGATATTTCTCACTAATTCTCTTGCGCTTTTCTTCCTCCCTTTCTCATCGTTTGTTTTTCCTTTTTCTTCCCCCTTTTCCAGGGTATCGTCGACATTCTCTCGCTGTATCGTTTCTCCAGATACATACTGTGTATTCTTTTGGAGGTGTTGCTGTGTTACATATTGTAGACAGTCTTCACCCGGTCCTAATCTGAAATGCAGACTTTGTGTTCTTTTCTTGGCTGGAGTTGTGTTATCACTACCTCACCTCCTTTTTTCAGTGTACCTCCTTCCCTTTGACTTTCGTTATTCTCTTCCCGTCTCGATTTCGTATGCTTCTTGTATTCTTACTTCCGTTATCGGTTCTGTATCCTCATTTATTAACAACTAGTCTCTGATATGCTCTCGACGCACATCTTCCTAGTATGCATCTTTCGTTTAGATTCCATTCCTCCTTCAGATCCCATTGTTGTTCTTGTACTTGCTTTTTTCTTTTTCTTGTTTTAGTTCTTCCTCTTTGTTGTCGTGATTTTCCGCTTCTTTGGTCTCTTTTAATGTTCCGGTCCCTCCATGGGCTGTTACTAACTCTATCATGGTTAGGACAATTATCATTGTATCATATTTGTTTCCATTTCTTTGTTGGTGAGAGGTAGGCATACCCTCTGTTTTCCATATTCGGTTTTTCCTCCTCTTTCGTCTTGTTTCCCGTATTATTTCCTTCTTTTCCCGTATCTGGGTCTTTATTTCCGGGTTATCCTCTTCCGGTTTTCTTTTTTCTTTGTCCCCCTTTCGACCTTTTCCATCATTATCGTCATATTTATCTCCCCGCTGTCCGTTCAAAATGTCGTCCTCGACATTTATATCGTTTAACAATCTTCGATATGCTGTTAGTACTCTATTTCTTGCTAATTTAGCTTCAAAATTCAAACTGCTTTTCTCCCGGTTGCTGCGTGTCTTTTCCGGTTCCATTCCTTTACTAGTTCTCTCAGTTGGATCCGGCGTTGTTTTCCAATTCGTTGTTGTTCGTTTTGATTTTCGTGAATCTCAGGTCTTCTCTATTTAATACAATTAGTATGATTTTTGGTGTCCCCCCTTTAGTTAATGTATTTTTGACCATTGCGTTTTCGCCGTTCTCATAAAATTCGTTCAAGTTTATCGCGTATTTATTACTTTGTGGCACTCTCCATGTTAATAATAGTTTCATTGCTTCTAGGTTTTTTCGTACCGTATTCCACGGGAATTGAGATGTGTTTTGCAGATATTTTCGACTTCTTCCTTTGTCGCATTTTTGCAGATGAATCTGATCATTTCCAGGTTTGGCTGTATAGTTGCCCAGTCCATTATGGAGTTCCCCTCGTTTGACTTTTCATCTAATCTCGATCCTGATTGGTGTAGTATATGTAATGTTTTTGGGTGTATTTTTGTTATGGCTGCGTACATCATGGCGGTTTCGCCTTGATCGTTTTTCGTGTTGGTTTCCCTCTCCCAGATCTCTTGAGAACTCTTATGATTGTAATTGCTCGGTTTCTTTGCTGCAATATTGCTTGCTGTAACGGTGTTCTTGATCCTTGTTGGGCATGGTAAATGCTCGTGGCATGAAGGTTTTGATTCTCCGATATTCAAATCCGTTGTCTGATCTCTGCGTATGTATGTACGGTCTTTATTATTTTTTGACAATATCAGTTCATCTGATAACTCTAGCATTTCTTCAAAGAATACTTCTTTTTGCTTTACGTATTATCGTTCCTTGATCTGAATTTATTGGTCTTGCTTCAATGGCGTATTCGCTGTAGTTTGGTTTGCTTGCGACTTCAGTTCTGTTGATATCCTCTCTTTATTTTTATTTTTCGTCCGGCTGGATTGTTGATTCGTTCCTCTGCCGTAAGTACTCTGAATGATATCTAAGTAATTCTCGCGGATGTTGTTCATTATGTCCATCATATATAACACACTTCCTGTTTCCCAATATTTATTTCGTACCTGTTAGTGAAACTGAATTATTGATTTTTCGAATGTGTCAATTCGCTTTTTAATAACTGTTCATCTTTATTGAAATTTTTTTTTTTTTTGTGAATTTTATCCACTCGTTCAACAATGGTTTGGGATTTCGAATAATGATGTCCTTTCCTGGCTCGTCAAAGCGTGTTCTCTCCTCGCGTGAGTTTCGTTTACGTTCAATCATTGTAATCATTTGTATTGGATTTCTCCATGTACAACTAATTATTCGGAAATGTCGTTAGTTTCTCTTTGATTGCCGTTACTAATCCGTCATACATGTTTCCCACCTCCAGATTATCCTCCATATGATAGTAGTTCAATCAACGTCTGAACGCTTCGGTACTTTTCCCTTCAATTGCATGGTGTAGTGCGTTT
>CAUHTR010007614.1:32802-78911 GCA_959609185.1 Schmidtea polychroa | reverse complement strand
GAAAAAGAAAGTTTTACCGTATTTGATTGTTCAGCTGAAAAATGGCAATCACAATTATAATTACAAAGTTTTCTAAATTATTCTGTTTTTTTTTAATTTTCATAATCATAATTAAAATCAGTTGTAAATAATAATCTTTGTTCATATAATATTTATTTTATATAAATAACATTTTGTTTAAACTGACGAAAATATTGAAAATAAAATTATTTAAACAAATTATTAAATATATTCCTACTTATCAAGGCTCTAACAAAATTATATAAATTTTAAGACTAGTATAGTTGAAATTTATTATAATTATTATTTTTCAATTTAAATTTTTCAAAAAATATCATATGCAATAAATGTAATATATGACAATACAAACAATTATATTAAAACAAAATGAAGAGAAGAAATTATAAAAGAAATTTTTTTAGTTTAAAACAGAACTAGTAACCAGGTGACATTTAGAAGTTTTATTTTAATTATTCCGTGATTATTTTCAAGATTTAAAAACCATAAACGTTTAAAATCTGACGCCCTTCAATATTGAAACTAAAAATGGGTGCCCTTGTCGTATGTAAATCAAACAGACTATTATTTCGATTAGTTCGTTGATTAGTTTATCATTTTCAGATTTGTAAGGTATCGAAGCTTTATTTTAGCGTTTCAATTTCCTATTTATTTGGTTTCAGAATTCTAAAGTAAATGTTTCACAGTGTAAATAAATTTAGTTTAAGGACAGAAACAATATCATATAATTTCATGTTAAAAATCATTACAGGGGAAGGAAATCTATCCAAAATCTATTATTTAAAACCACCCATCAACAAATCTTAAAATATATTACATCAATTGTAATATGTACAAGGAAAATTACCAAAATATAATTTGGAAAAAGCTCCCTAGATCCTAAAGTTATAAAGGATATGTTGAATAACATTAAAGAGGTCATATCACAATATCCGAGTAATGCAGCAATAAAAAATGGTTTGATAGATAATAAAACAAACGAGGCAATGAGTAAAATATTATAAAAACGCCACTCAAACTCACGTATACAATATATCTATACAACATATCTATACAGTTTCACTGTCATCATCAGGTAGGAACTAAAATTATATAGATTTTAAACTGTATATTGAAACAAAATTATATAAAAATATAATAAAAATCATAAACCAATTAAATAATTTTAAAACTTTTAAAAATAAATTATATTTTTAAGCGCCCATCCAAAATTAAACAATTCAAAATTTAAATTTAAGCAAGCATTTTTAGTAAATTTAATAATTTTTATATTTTAACAAGACATCATTTTATATTTGTGAGGTGTTTTCAGCTGAGAATTGAATATTTCAATGATTTATTAAGATAATTTTAAATGATAAATAATGGACTATTATAATAACTTATAAAATAAATTGGAATTTTTAAATTTAAAAATTAAATAAGCTTTCTAAAAGAAGTTTCATTAGTAAATAATTTTTAAATAAATATATGTTAAATATCGAAATTTTAATAAATGGTTTTGAAAATATTTTATTCAACGCTTTAAATTTGTTTGAAAATTATACAATATTTCCTTAAATAAATACTTGAAATTATGACATTAACTTTTGAAACTGATTTAAAAATAATTTAGAAGATGTGCTTTTAATAATATTCATTACATATTACTTTTTAATCTTTTATTGTGTTCACTAATATTAGTTAATCCCATCTGTCAATATTTATTGAGAATTTGACTACAGAAATGACAGGCAGTCATTCCTATGTATGTGGCATTACATCCATGGCATTCAAATTGATAACCTAGATACAAACATAATCTTTGTAGAATTTAAAATTTGTTCAATATTGTTATAATTTTAGGCATTTTAATAAATATAAAATTTCGATATCTGATTCAAATTCTTTAAACAATTTGTCATGAAACTTTCACTTATATAAAAGGAAAATCGTAAACAATATAAAAACAATATATTAAAATATTTAAATAAAAATAAATTTAATAAAAAATATTTTTCTTATTCCTGCAGGTGGCACCTTTTAATTTGAAAGAAAATCAAAATAATTCTATTTCTAATTAAACCACATTAAAATAAAAAATCAAGGAAAACATCGTAATTTCTATAAATAATCTTTTATTTTCAAAAGCGTAATAATTACACTTTGAGTTCATTGAAAAATGAAATTGGTTTTCATCAATTTTACAAATAATTTTGATAATAAATATTTTTTTTGTTGATACTATTAAATATAAAATATTTCCATTTAAAGTCTAGCAAATAGAGCAAAGACTTTTAACCTTTTTCCGCCTGCGGCAGTACAAAAGCTTTTAGCGGTAGATGATATCTTAAGTAAAATGTTGAGGAAATATCTCCCTTTAAGCTTTGAGCATATGAATAAGAATTTTTAAACTGTATATATTTTTCTTATTTATATTCCTATTTTATAAAATTCTTGTTGATAAAATTAATAAAAATAGTTAAATTTAATTTAAATACAAATTTAAAGAAGTTTGCAAATAATTTTGTACAAAAGCTTATTGAAATTTCTAAAATAATAAAAATTGTAGCAAAAGTAACTTTATTAAAGACGAAAGTTTTATTGTGACATATTTTAGGCCCTTTACTCAATTTTTATTGTTAGCACTTAATACTTCTTCTTTGACCGACTGCTTTATCAACTTAGGAAGCATCCTTTTGCTTCTTTTTGAATGTGAGCCTTCAGCGACTGAGACCCTACTTTTAAATTTAATAGATTGTTTTCCAGTTGTAATTAATCCGTCTCAGTAGGACTCAAAGTGTTAAAAAAAACTAAATCGAGAAAAAGATTAATAAAATTAAAAGTTGTCTATTCAAACCAATTGTAATATTAATTTTTTTCTCCTGCTCAATTCTAAATGAGTAAAATTGTAAATATAAAATTGTTGTTTTGAATATTTTTATTGAGCTTATTAAAGATTCGGTAAGAGCACAATTTAAACACAATTTATTAAATAATCAAAACTAAACAAATTTGAAACTTTATTTAAAACACAAACTTACACAAAATATGAGATTGTCAAATCACAATAATTTTTAAAACTCTTTTTATCTTGCAGTTTCAGTTTAATTTTTCTCTCGGTTTTTAATAATTCTTTTTATTTTGTATTAATTAATTTTTCTGACAAAATTGACAAACAAGAGGCCAAAGAAATCTTTATGGGATAATTCTTCCAAAATATTTACTAATATATTAATAATATATTCCAGCGAACTTCGTCTTAACCTTACACTTTTCTCTTGTTTTAATTTTTTAAATCAACCTATGATACATAAAATCATAACCTTCCATCATATCATCCATTATCTTACTTGCCCAAACCTCCATCTCTAAATTACGAGTTTTAAATATATAAAAAAATTTAATTGGAATGTTTATTGCAAATATCAATCATAATAGTTTGTATTATCAAGTAATTTAAATTAAAAATTTTATTTAAAATTAATATTAAAAATATTATAGCTAAATTATACGATAGCATTAAGATTTTAACTATTAGTTTTAGATTTTATTTGCACTTTAAAGGAGTTATTTAAAATGTTTGAATTATTTATGAATAAATAAAACAATTAATCGCTATTCGAACAAACAACAGAATGCAATGCCTCCCATTAAAATGGATCCACAGATAATAGCAATCAAATCACTAAACAACACAAGAGAACAACGAGGCTTATATTTTTATTTTTGAAAATCTATAATATTAAAAATATATTTTTTTATTTTCTTTGACGGGATTTCCTTTGAGAAACATTTGTCAAATGATTTATGTACTGCCTTGCTATTAGTGTTGTTTGAACATTTTGATAAATTTCTATTTTATTTGTTTGTTTAAGAAAATATTTTATGATTAATGAAAATTTAGTTAATTTTTAAATGGATGTTTCCCATTTTTTATGGATCATCCCCGTTTCATAATATTTTATGTATTTTAATGTCTCATTTAATATAATAGTCAACCTAACTACGAAGAGAAATAAAAATATTTATTTATAAAAAATTTTCATAAATTTTCATTTAATTTTTTGTTTTAATAGTTTAATTTTAATACAATTATTTTTAATGAAAGATAAATCATTTATTTAAAACAAAATATCTTTGTAATTCAATTACAAAATGTCCTAAATATTAAGTTTCATAATAATTTTATCTAAATCTCTCATTTGTTTATTTGAATTGATAATATGAAAATGAATATAAAATATTTTCCAATTAATAATTAGTAATAATTTATGAATAAAAATGTATGTAAGAAATTGTCTAAAAAATCATATTAAATTTCATTTTATTTATTTGAAAAAAAATTTATTTAAACAATTTGAAGACTAGAGAGAATCGTATTGTGTAATCTGCAAGACCAATTTGTATTTAAAAAATTTACAACGTGTAAATTGCAAAGAGCAATAAACGGTGTAAATTTAGAAGTCTCTATAAAAAAGATATTGGTGGAAAATTGTATTTTAATACAATATGGTGCTCAAACTTGTAGTTTTGTGAAAGGGAAAAATTAACATATTTTTCATATTGCCTACCATAATTATCAAGTCTTAACATAATTAAAGTTTAATGTCACTTGTATGGTACTAAAATGCATATATATGTACATTTGATAAATGGCAATGGCGAAAGTTTTGTTTTATAGAAAATTAATATTTGATCTTTATTCAAATGATAATAAATGAAATATAACCAAAAATATATTCTACAATACCCGATGAATTACTATTATTGAAAATACTTTCAGTTGCTGCAAAAGATATTTAACCTATAAAGCAGCGGCTTTTTTCAGCGGCTTTTAACAAATATAAAATACAAAAAAAACAACTTAAGAAATATCGGAAAATAATTTGTTTGGAATTTATTTATTATTATTTATTATTATTCTTTAAATATTTGAACGCGGAGCTGAGCAGAGTTTTTCAAAAAAATAAAATGTTTGTTTTTTTCATTTTTCTTTTTTGTCAAACAAAAAAATATGGATTTTTACTTTATAAATCGGAAACAAAAATAAAAATTGTTTTTTGGATAATTATTGAGAATAAAAATAAATTCATTTAATCTACAATTCCAATAAAAGTTGAATTAATTTTCTGCATAAACAGAAGGCTTCGGTTTGGATGTATTTTTTTTCGTCTGAACTATTTTACGGAACAAGGTTCATTTCCAGAAACATTTGGAAGCTTTAAACATGAGTGAGAAAATCGAATAAGTTCTTTGGATAACTCTTTTGACATGTATTTAGAACTCTTTTTTTATATTTTTTTATTTTTAAAAATACTTAAACAAACACTTAAGCTTGGATTTTATAAAATAAAATTCTGCAACAAATGATTTCAGAAAGGGTCAATGATAGTTTTTATAATAATTCTTATTTTGAAAAATAATAGTTATATATTAATAATTAAGTTGATATGGTAAGTGTACCCCTATTTTAACTATGTAACTAACTAAGACTACCATAAGGAGACCTCATTTTCCAAAATATTCAGAATATAGCTTCAGTAATATAAAAAAGGTTTAATTTTGTCAAAATGTGTATAAATTGTATATTATTTTATTCTTGTATTGAAAACATTTCTTATAACTACACAAGGCACGCCTTTTATTGTGTCAGGATACTTTTCATTATCAATTTATTGTTTGGCAAAACTGTCAAATTTAATACGAATATCAATTAGAACACAAAGTTAAATTTAATAATATTTATTGTAAAAATATTTTGTTGCTTACAATAACTAATTGGCTTGATATTTTAAATGGAAAATTAAGAATTAAAATTTTATTTTCAGCATTTAACACGTTTACGGCCAAGGAATTAGGTGTATGTTACGTATCACATAAAGAAATACCACCCACAAAAAATAGTAATTTGGTACTTCGCCTAAACCGAAAAAAAATTAATATAATCTGTAAGCTAATATAGAAACTATAATATATTACTTACATAGAAAGGTACGACGTATATATACCATGCCCGGTTTATGGAGAAAAAAGTTTTAAGGTTCATTAAACTGAGAAATATTTAATAAATTTATTACATAATAAATAATTTTAAATTGAATTATTATTAAATTGTTAAAGACTAAAGGTTATATAAATTATTATTTTTTGTTTAAATAAGTGAAAATTATTAGGTGGTATTATTAATTTTGCTTTATAAAGAATAAATAAAAAGCATCTATAAAACAAATTTGTCGCAATTTCATGTAACTTTATTTAACTTTTTGGAGCCCTAAACTTGCATAATTTCTTAAATAAAATTTAAGGACTTGTAATGAAAATTTTTATTAAGTCCCAGTATTTAATAATGAATGAAATTTTGGCGTATTATATTGCATTTAATTCATCTAAAAATATCTCAGTAGATTTTCTAATTATATTAATCAAAAGTAAGAGTTGCAGTTCGTTTTGAAATATTGTTGGAAATGTAGTTTCTTCACTTCATGTTGGGTTCGGTATAAAGGGAAATTGAATTAACAAATTGACAGTTTGGTTAAGAATATAATTTATGGATATGCATTACTATCTAAAAAAAATCCCTCGGCTAACATCGAATTAAATTCAGTTCATATTTTGGTGTCGGTAAAAATAATTTTTTTGTTTTAATTTTTGAAATAATATCTTGATAATAATCTATTATATTGATGATGTTTAATTGACAGCTGGTGAAAAAGTACCAAACACAAAACCTAAACCAAAGACTCAAATTCAACAAGTAAGATTTAGTTTAATTAAAAGAGTGTTGTTTTTTTAAATAAATTATTGGCACTTTTATAATTGAATTTTGTTTTATTGAATATCTTTAGTTAGAAATAATAAATTGTTGAATGCAATTAAATAAAGAAAATTTATGGTATAGCATAAAAATATACATAATTTGTTGTTTATTTTGAAGATATGGCCCTGCCTTTCAAATGTATTATTTGAGTTGGGTTATTAATAAGTTGTCGGTAGATAATATGGACTCCATGTACTCTTTTTAACAAATAAAAGCCTCAAACAATAAAATTTATTTTTCAATATATTCACATATCTCTTGGATAAAACAGATTGACTAGAATTAGTTAGAATATACTATGTAGAATCTAAACTCTTTAATATTCTAATGGCAGTAACCCTATGAGCAACCGTCGCTTTACAAAATTGATTCGGCTTCACAACAATTATTTGGTTTATTTACACAAGCACAAATGATTATATACTTATGTTATAAAGGCTTCATTCGACATACTGACAGTTTGTCTAAACTTTTCACTCCTTTTATAGGGCCCTCTTGCTTTAATCATTTTCTCACATTTCAATTATCAAGTCTCATAAAGCCATCAAATCTGAACAAAATATTGAATAATTTCTTTTACCTTTACAGGATGTGACCTCGGTGTTAAGTTGGGAATTTTGTTTGCTAATTAAATTGATAAATTTTATCAATTAATTTGTATAATTTAATCAATTAGTTTGTATTTTTTAAATAATAGTGTTTAAGGGCTTTCTTTCGATTCGAAATTATTATATTTATATGCATTTTTTTACTTGCCCCTCACTCATACATGTTTCACCTGAAAATAATTAGTTTTTAATTAATTTTTTTGCACTTAATTAATTTTTGAATTTTGTTATGTTTTGTATTTTAACGGTTTTGCACACAGATTTTGGGAACTTTTGCATTGGGGTGTCAACAAGAATTTTAATACAGTTTCAAATTTCTGGAGTTAAAGTGCAACGTATGTAAAGTGAAAACTTTCTAGTATGACAAGTTCCTCATAAATATTTAGCATTTCTTTTTGTTTTTATAATGTATTATGACGGTGATTTTATTATGTTCTCTTTTAAGCTAAACCTTTACTATTATGGATAACAATAATTTTTTTAAGTAATTTTCATTTGTTTAAATATTCTGATTTAATCATATAAAATAAATATTAACTTTTTAAATAATTTTATGTTTTAATTAATTAAATTAATTAATTATTTCAAAATTCTATAGTTAGAGAAGAAAGTGTTAAAACTTAAAAGATATTATATAAACTCCGACAAAACAAAACAACTTAAAAGCTTTGAGATAAATTTGTGTTATTTATAATATTAATGTGTTAACTGTTAGAGTCTTTCAATAAAGTTCTCCTATATTTTCATCAAGATATGTCTCATTTGTAGACCATAAATATTTTGAAGGACTAATTGCAAGTGACAAATATATTTTGCAATTGACATGAGAATTTTGTCTGAATGTATTTATACAAACAATTTTACTATTGATAGTCAAGATATATATTTGGTTTTTTATAATTTTCATTGAAAATTTAAAAATGATTTTAAACATTATTTTTTAAAAGTATTATAATTAAAAAATTTATATACACATGAATTTACCAACGTCTAAATTGAAGATTAAATTAAATTATAAAACTATTTAAATTATTTCCAGATGAATTTTAATAAAAAAAGATTTTAGTATTTTCAAAAAGTCATCTTAACATGGTTGAATGGTTTTATTCGGGAATTTATTGTAAAAGACTTTAATATTGCCTTTTAAGTAATTGTAAAACTGTCTTTTTGAAGTGTTTCATATGTAATATAAAATCTTGTTGTTTGAATGATTTAATGACTCAGCCTCATTATCCTTGAAATTTTAAATTTTGAAAAGTTTTCGTTAAAATTATATACAAAATTTTTATTTAATTTACAACTCTAGTGCTCAGTGGGAAATTTTTAGTTTAATCTAATCTAATGTTACTGAACCTCAAATACAATTTCTATTAATTGAATTTCCTATATTTCTGTCTTACTCATCCTTGTGTATGTTTCGGCAACTTTCTCTGAAAATTAATGCTAATCAATGCAGAAAAAAAACCACAAAACTTGATATATGAAATTTTAATAGATTCTGATCATTGCTAAATTTCACAGGTTTTTAATAAATTCATATATTTTTTAGATATATTTAAAACAAATAAAGAAGTCAAATTCTATTTGATAACTGTAAAATTAATTATTAAAAGATTTTATTTGCAATCAGATTTAGACTTTTTTGTTAATATTTGGATAATATATTATATAATAACTGGAATAGTGGGAAATTTGGAATTATTTTGGATGTAAAGAATTTTAAAGGAGAATATGGCTAGAATTACAACTGATTCCTACAAATATTTGTATAATAATTATAATCTATAAAAATCAAAAAATTGAAATTTATGATACTCCATCAAATAAACTAAATTTGACTCACTAAATGTAAAACATATTGTAAAAGAAGTGCCTAATAGAACAAACAATGAGAAAGATTAAATAATCAGAGTAAACATATGATCTGTCATAAGCGATACATATAATCATTCTCATAATAATTTACAATTATTTAACAAATTAACAACTTAGGAATCTTTGTTCATCTTTTAAAATTGTACGCATAACTTTAGGTTATATAACCTTTTTCAAAAGAAAATTTAGTAGTTATGATACTATTATTATTATTATTATTATTATTATTATTATTATTATTATTATTATTAATAATAATAATTATTATTGGATATTATATGAAAAAGTATTAGCATTAAACGTAGAGCAAAATAAATGTAAAATACAATATTATAATAGTCAATAATATTGTATATTGTAAATATACAACATATTCATTAAAATAAGAATTTATCTGTCATCTTTTATGAAAGACCTCAGGTCATCCAATGTTTAATCCTTGAAAAGTGACAGTTATTAGAGAATGTTTTGATCATTACAGATTTTTATTTCTTATATTCTAATTAGTTTTTTCGTGTACATATAATTTTAAATTGAATTGAATGATATTTGAATGACAAATTCAAAGTTTTAATAATAATAATAATAATAATAATAATAATAATAATAATAATAATAATAATAATAATAATAATAATAATAATAATAATAATACATTATATTAAATAATTATATTATATTTATTTTCATGTCATCACATATTATTATTTCACCTTTTGAGAATATATCTACAGATGATACCCATTGTTGTCTATGTCATTATTATGCTCAATGTCAATATTGATATTAGCATTTCCCTAAACCTTTGGTCTATCATCGAATGACTACTGTCAATTATATATATATATATATATATATTACATTCAATATTAAACAAAAATTAAATTTTTTTATTAAAGTTAAAATAAATAAACAAAATTAATTACCAAAACGGGTGGGGAAAATAACTTACTGTTGCATATTCCTGAAACCTAAAATGTTAGAAATTTTAAATAATATGAAAATAATAATTGAAAAATTTGTGACATTAATTATGGAATAAGACATAGTTAAGAAAAATAAATTACTTTTAATTAAGGAAAAGGTAAATTGTTGTTGGAACTATGACGAGAAGAATCTATTACTTAAACGTTTAGAACAGATTCAACAGATAATGAACAGATTGCAAATTAAATAAGTCAAGATTTTTTGAAAAATAGTATAGAAGTGAAACGTTTGAAAGGTAAAGAGAAAGAGTTACAAAAATAGTCAGTTTTACCTGTGGAATCAGATTTATTTGTTATGACCTGTCGGATATTTACAGAGTGGCTTAAACAGAATGAAAAATTGTGATTTGCTATTGTAATTGTATTAAACATATAAAAATATATTTATGTATTGTTTAGAATTTGGTATTTGACACCCAAGAACACTAAGGGAGTCAAAGTCATAATATGTAAAAAGATGTGTTGAGGTTGCGTAAAAATGATGTAATATAAATTAATCAGAAATCAAAATGGGTAAAAACAGGTTTCGTGAATTAATCCAAAGTTAAATAATTACATTGGAAGTTAGAAGCGAACTTACTTTATGGAGGACTGGAAACTGGTGTAAATTTAAAAGACAAATGCAGATTATATATTTACAGGTGCAAATGTAAAATTCGTCAGAACGGACTCTTAGTCAAAGTCTTCCTTTCAGTGATTTCTCTTTGGTCTATAATAATCTTGATTCAGTTTTGGATAAGTGTGTGAATACAGATATAGAAATCCTTGAAAGAGCAGATGAATTTCAAATTATGTATATCATCTGAAAAATTATTGCGTATTGGAAGGCAGTGCGTTTAAGTTCTTTCAGGATCTTGAAGTCGAGCATGTCCCTGATGAATGACATATTTAGATGAAAATATTTCTTCATTTTATGTGTTATCTCCATAAACCTTTTAGGGGTAGAATTCAATTTATCAATACCCTGATATTCGTTTTGGTGAAGGATTTCATTGAAGCTTAAATGTTGTTTATAGTTCTCGTTTTCTTCAGTACATCGGTTAGCTATCCTTTGTTTCTCGTTTTTTATGATGTGTACTTTCTGTAAATATGAAAGCTCTGATCTTTGGTGCATAAACCCGTATGTTGGAATATCTGCTTCTATTTTAATTTTTAAATCCAGTAGGTTGAGGAATCCATCTTCTTCCGGATAATTGATTTCAAACTTAATATCTCGGTGAGCCGCATTGAATGTATGAAATATTTCCCCGACTTCTTTTCTGCTCTTGGTCGTGATAAAGATATCATCTACATATATTGCATAGAAACCAATGGATCGTATGGTCCTCAGTGTTTGCAGTTCCAGGTTATTCATAAAGATGATTGCTCACAATCCTGGTATGCTAAAACCCATTGGCAGACTTTTAACTTGTTTATAGACATTTTGTTCAAAGGTAAAATAGGTGTTCTCGTGGATAACGGTAAGTAGTTTGGTGATATTCTCGGTATTCATTTCCTTTATTAAAAAGTTGTTTTCTCTTAATTTCTTTTCTAAACATTTAATAGCATTTTTTGGTTTGATAGATGTTGTTAGTGACTACTAAGTATATAAGTGTTGTGTATTATTATTATTATGTAAGAAGAAGATTGTAGCACCCAGCTGAGTCACCAGTAAAGAAATTGTCTCGGAACAGCTGGGGTGTTTGTATGTAAATTAACAAACAATATGTGATGACGATAACAATATTTATACTTTTATTAACACAAAAAGAAAAATACTTTATATTTTAATTGTCAAAGCTTCGGTTACGGGATAAGCCTTTTGAATTCTGGCTATAAATAAATTATAACTAGCTTTTAAAAATTATATTATTTTGTGGAACTTGTCAGTACCAAAATTATTGTACTTGAGAGTTTTAGGTATCCGCGCGGATTCGAATAGGATAGTGGTTTGGAATGTTGTTATAATTTATATTCCAGATCTGATATCGATATGTGAGCAATTTTGCTTGAAAATTCTTTATTAGCTTGAAATATTGTTGATTTTTTATTTAAATTTTAACTTCATGATCAATTCTCTATAGTAATTATTTACTATAGAGAATCAAAACTATATAGTTTGTATAATAAACGCGACGACTAAACTGAAGGGATTTACTTATTCGTAACTACTTTGTAATATAAATGACAATAATAAAAAATAGTGATACTCAATGGGTATTTGAATTCTCTATGAGTTCTGTTTTTATTTTATCTTACCATGAGGCAGTCTCTGCTCTGAATATGGTGTGGTACAGTGTCCAATAATGGTTTTAAGATCTTTGAAAGGAGCCAACTTATTTTAGTTGTTGGTCCATTTGTGTTGGATACAATAGGTTGAACCATGTTCAGTGGTTGAAGGTTCATCTGGATAGATACCCTTCCCACTCTAGTATCCTGGTATAATTTTAATAGTTCGATGTCTAAATTGGCTACGCGTTTCGGTATTCTGCCATTCTCAACTTATCCAACACTGAAAGTGATTGGTATATTATACTTTTCCGAAAATCTAACGTCGGGACCAAATAATACGTCTCCTTTCCTTTCTTTACTGACTGCCACGAAAACACTGTTTCTACTCTGGTGGGAAAGATCCTCGTGTGATCCATAAACATCGTTTCATCGTTATAAATTTTCCTCTTTTTACAAATTAAAATCGAATATCGATTCACTGATCCTGTCCTGAAAGCATCCAGACAATCTTCTGGTAGTGCAGTTACTGGTCTAGGAATTAGTTTTACCGATAGGAAAGCTGAGTAACTGTGACTATCACAATAGTATTCGAACGAATCTCTTTGTACTCTACATTCCTTTACTTTAGTTCAATAAAATTCACTTTCTTGATACACTCTACAAACTTTCCCTTTTGTATTTTCTCCAGGTAGGCTTCTTTACACTCAAAAGCATCTACTAACGAGTAAATTTGAGATAGCTTTAAATCACTACAATCAAATACCGTCAGTGCATTTGTATGTCTCAGTATTCTTAACATTACTAAAAACATCATAATCATGCTCAATACACTCCTAGTTTTCAATGTTTCATTTTCAACAACTTCTGGTACAAATTCATACATCAGTTTTTGTGGATAATGTCTATCCCAAAATATGTGCCTTCATTCAATCATCTAAATGAGAATTAATTATTTTGACTATCTTTTCTATTTCGTCATCTATCCATCTCTCATCGTCTTTTGGTGAGTTTTGAGTTTCTTTGAGAAAAAAGCTATTGGTCTTTTTTCGTTATTTTCTTCTAGGAATATCGTTCCGCCCATTGCTAATCCCGAACAATCTGTGTTGACTATGTATGGTAATTCTTGGTTTGGATAGCTTAGGATGCTTGTATTTTTCAGGTTTTCTTTTGCCTGTTCGAACGCTGTTATTAGTTTTTCGTTCCAATTTATTTTGATGTTTCTCTTTATTTTGTTCAGTTCGTTGAGAGGGGCTAGTATTTCACTACATTTTGGTATGTATTTGTGATAGAAATTGATCATGCCAAGGAAACGTCTTAGCTCTTTTGTAGTTTTGGGTAGAGGATAATTTTTGATTGCTTTGATTTTGTCGTCTAATGGTTTTGTTCCGTTTTCGTTTAACAGGTGTCCCAAAAATTTTATTTCTGTTTTCAAAAATTCACATTTTTTATGTTAATTTTTAGCTCATGTTTGCTTAATATTTCGAACACATTTTTAATATTTTATATATGTTCTGTTTTGTTTGCTGATGCTATCAGGATGTCGTCTAGGTATGCGACTGTGTTCTGTTGATTTTGAAATATTTGGTCCATGAAGCGTTGGAAGTGGCTGCAGCAATTTTTAATCCAAAGGGCATTTTGTTATACTCGAAAAGTCCTATGGGTGTGATGATTGCTGTTTTCTTTATGTATTAAGTTCTGACAGGAATTTGATGATAGGCTTTTTCTAAGTCTATTTTGCTGAAAATTTTGGGTTTGTTAAATTTGTTAATGATATCGTTTATTATTGGAATTGGGTATTTGTCGGCTGTTGTGATATTGTTTAATGCTCTGTAGTCTCCATAGGCTCGCCATTCGCCGTTTGCCTTTTCTTTCAGCATGAGAGCTGATGACCAGTTTGAGTTTGAGTGTTTGACGATTTGGTTTTCTAGTAGTTCGTCGAATATTTTCTTAGTTATTTCGAGTTTATTTTTGTCTAATTGTCTGACTTTTGCATAGACTGGGTTTCCGTTGCTAATTATTATGTGTTCGGTTATGCATTTTGTGTTATTGTTTGTCTCTAGTTTATTAGTTATATTTGGTACATTTTGTATCAGCTTTTGTTTCTGTACATTTTGTTTCTGTTTTATTTGTTTTTGTTTCACCGTGTTGGGCTGTTATTTCTCCTATGTCACAATTGATTTGTTTTTTAGATTGTTCATTTTTGTGGTGTATGTTATTTAAATTGTTTGGTATGACTTTTCCATTCTTACAGTCGACAAGTAGATTAAAGTTTGATAGGAAATCTGCTCCTAAAATGGCTTGTTTGGCTTCGGCGATAGTGAATTGCCAATTGTATTGTGTGTTGTTGATGGTTATGTTAATGTTTTGCTTTCCGAACGTTTTAATTGGGCTGCCGTTTGCAGCGCATAAATTCGCGGTTTCAGTTTTTGTGTTTTTGTATAGGTAGTTCGGTAACAATGAAATTATTGAACCTGAATCAACGAGAAAATTAAGGCCATTGCTATGCACCGTGAAAGTTTGGCTGTCACCAATTGTCGGTGCTATCATTGGTGACTTTATATGTTTCCCGACTCTTCTTTGTCGAAGGTGCAGGGTTTGTTGCATTTGTATGCTTTATTCCCAAATTTATTGTGGTAATAACAATAGTTTTGGTTTGTGTATTTATTAGGGTTGTTCCATGTTTTATTTCTGTCCAAGCTGTTGCGACAGCCTGATCTTGTATTTTGTCTTGGATAATTTTGCCTGTTTTCATAATATTGCGTTCTCCTGAATTCTCTTCTTTGTAATTCGGTAATGTCTTTACTTAGACTTTTGTTTTCGATAATTATTTCGTCGAAATTTGTTACCAAAGTTGATAGGAGTTTGTTCGTTTCCGTTGTTTCTGAGCTATTATATACCGGGATATTTTGGTCGTTGTTTTTGGAATAATTTTTGTTTTGGTATGTTCTACATATTGTTGGATATATTTCGTCATTGATTTTGTCTGCTATGTTTGCCAGAGTTTCGAGGTCTGTACAGTTGCTGACAGCTAGAATCAGGCGTATTTCAGGTGGCGTTGCGCGCATGAATAGGTCTTTGATAAACTCTTTTGACCCGGTGCTTGTTATTTTGGGTTGTACGTATTTGAGTTTTGTTTTTAGATTTCGCAGGAATTCAGACGGTTTGTCATTTCCTAATTGTATATCTTTTAAACAGGATTCGAGTAGTTTTCGTCTGTTTATTTTGTTCCTGTATATTAGGGTGTTGTACAAGTTTTCGAAAGGGTTGTCATCCTTTGATATTTCCTCTATTCTATCGGCTATTTCATTGAGGATGTTGCTTGGAAGAGCGGCAATTATGTGAGAGCAAACTGTTTTTGATGACTTGATGCCTGATAGACTTAATGTTAGTTTTGCGAATTCTAGCCATTTTTGTGGTGTCCTGTTTTCGTCTGTAAAGAAATTTGGGATGTTTGCCTTAGGGTTAAGTATTGCGTTTACCGCGGATGAATTGTCGGGGTTGTAGTAATAATTGATGCTTTCTTGAGTTGTGTGTGTATGTGTGTTTTCGTAAATGTTGGGTATCTGTGTAGTATTTGTCGGGTTTGTTTGATTGGTTGCCATTTATTGTTTTGTTGTTGTATTAAAAAATAAAATATGATAGTTTATCTGATTTTATGCTGTGTGTTATTGTTGTTTTAACTTCTGACACCAATTATGTTGTGTTATCCGACGATATTCCTAGAAGTACCCCAAAGATTCACCGTTATAAAAAAGTATTGTGGCGGGACAATCGGGGTGCGTGTATGTATACAAATAATAAAATTATTATATATAAAAATAATAAGGTATCACAATTAATAACTACAATAGTTGTTTCTAATAATTATTAATTAATATAATCAAGTAATTAAACAACCTTGAGGTCCTTGGGAATTAGGTCCAACTTAGGAATTTAGATCTGTTTGAGATAAAAATTATTTCTTTAATTTATGTTAAATTCCTAAGTTTCTGTGGAATCAAAATAAAAGGAAATCTCCGTTTATATACGATTATAGTTAAATTGACAGTAATTGAGAGTAAGCTGTTCTTGAATTACTATATTATATCTTGAAGTTCTTGATATGGTTTCTTTAAAACGCTTCTTTTAATATCTTTTTCCAATTCTGATTTAATTTCTTTTTAAATTTTGTTATTGATTTTTTTAATTCTATTTTCTATAGCGATAATTCACCAAGGTAAATTATCACTATATAGTTTTTTTTTAATTAGAAAACATAAGTAAAAAACAAATGATTCTCCACGTGTAACGTGTGAGATTGCAATTCACATCCAAACCATTCAACCAACAAAAGACAAAAAATAAGGTATTACTATACATAACAGCCACTAAGGTTTTCATTTGCAAACCTTGAATCTCTTGGTTCAACTGCTCCTTTGGTGACGTTTCACTTTGTCCTTTCTATCCCATCTTTTTTTATTCACTCTCTTTTTATTACTGATCCCAAGCTTCTAAGGATTTTGTATACATGCGGATTATATCTTTGCTCCTCCTCTACTTGTGGTAACAATCGTAATACTTGGTCAATCTCATTGACCTTAATATCTCTTTCTGGCAATTCCTCCATTTGCTGAGTCAGTTTCTGTTGATAATCGTACATGGTATCTACTAACTTAAAACAATTTGCTAGGGTATCCGACCCTTTATTGTCCTCTATCTCCTCGGATAGATTCCAATGGAACTCACTAAGTATGTTTCTCATAGTAGGTCTTCTCTCGGAATTGCCCTATTTCTATTTCCTTACAGTCCTCTCTATTGGGATCTGCGGGTTTCTTGCGTGTCCAAATTTGCTGATACCACATAAATTTAACTATCTTGCTCTGATAGCCGTGCCTTATTCGATAAAACATTGTTTTGTAAGCAAACAATTATTCGATGTCTTTTTTATATCTGACGCTGTTTGATGTTGTTTTCCTCAATAAAAATGTTACAGATATAAAAAGATGATAGTCACTTGGTGTAATGTCCAGAGAATACGGTGAGTGAGGAAAAGGTTCCAAGGAAATTCCATTGATTTTTTTGATTGTCTTTCATCAAGTCCTGTTTTATTAAAAATTTTAAAAATATAATTTTTTTCCAAAGTTTAAGATTAATAAAACATTTTGAGTTTTGTTTTAAATATGAAATTGTAAGTAGAAAGTTTGATAAGTTTCACAAAAAGTAAGCCCCGAAAAAATGACCTTTGTTGTTAAATAGATTCTCCTTTCAGAGAGTTAACACAGGTCATCAATGTTAATTAAAACAATGCGAAGTAAACTTTGTAAATGGTTAAAATTCTTAATAAAATTTTATTCTTATATTTATTTGGTAAACATTTTTAATAATAAAATCTACTACTGTCATTTGTAAGTAATAAGACAAAAGAAAATAATATTTATTTGATTATGATTAAAATATCCAATTACAAATCTATTAATTAATTCTAATAAATCCCGGTAATTGATGTTTTCTGAATTTGTCTATGCCGACAATTAGATGGCCTTTTAATATCTGAATCTCAGTCTAAATTAGATAATTACCATAAATGTCAAAATTATTCCTGTTGACAAAGATTGACAACGATTTTCATCATATTCAATATATCAGACAGAAATGTCTACGAAAATATTAGACGGAAATTATTATTCCATTTTGTAAATAAAATAACATTGAATTCATTATTCTGGTTGTTTATTGAAAAATTTAATGTTTTTTATTAATTTTATAATTATTTAATTATTGAATAAATAGTTAAACATACATGGCAATGATTTAATTATAAGATAACGCCAATCAAACATTTTTTTCACGATTAATTTCGACAGTTTTCCTGTCATCATCAGGTGGGATATAATACTCATTAAATAAAGGATTTTAAACAAATTTAATTATATATAAAAATTTTTTATTTTATAAAAATATTATTTTTTAAAACTTTAACATTTAAAATTTAATTTAATAATTTAAAAATTTTAAAAATTTTTTATCAATTATTTAATTTAACACAACAATCAATACATACAATACACAAAAGCTTATTTAAAAACACTCAACACACAAGTATTTACAGCATTCTGCACATTAATTTTCGGATTCAATGATTTTATCAACAACGCCTCACAAATCACACGTTCCCAATAATTATCGAAGTTTTTTAATAAAATTTTAAAATCAGACATACCTATTTTAATCTTACAGCCCTTATTGTGCTCACCAATATGGGTCAAAGACTTCGGTCTACAATGTTCTCGAGCTCGAATACAGAGATGACGGGAAGTCTCTCCAATGTATGTGGCATTACACCCATTACATGTAAACTGATAAACGAGATCGGAACACAATTCAACCGGAGTCTTTGACTTATTAATAAACATATTGCGTACTTTCCATGAAGTTGACACTATCCTATAGTTTAAATTCCCTAACTGCTTTCTTATCTTCACTTTATAATCCTTAAAACCTTCTGAGTACGGCAATACTAACACAAATTTAGGCTCATCATCCTTGCTCACACTATTTAATTTATTTAACTCATCAGACTCACACACCTCAACAAAATCACACCCAGATTTTAACTCATCAGACTCACACATCTCAACAAGATCACACCCAAATTTTCTCAAACATGGATCCTTAGGATTTTTAATAAATTTGTCAACAGTCTCTTTCACCATAATTACTAAAAAGGATTTTGAATAACCATTCTTCATCAACAGTTCAACCAACACGTCAACACTCTTTACCGAATTTTTAAAAGTAGAAGACAAAGACCATGCACGATAAATCAACCCCTTCACCATATTTCTTTTATACTTGAATTCACAAAAACTTTCGGAAGAAGTATAGAGACCAGTATCAGTTGGTTTTCTATAAATCTCTGTCTCATAGTGTTTCTCTTTGCGTTGAATTAACAAATCCAAGAAAGCAAGCGATGATTTTTTCTCCGTTTCACATGTGAATACAATGTTTTTATGTAGACTGTTCATATAATGCAAAAACGGGTCAACATGCCTCTGATTTTCAAATATAAGAAATATATCATCCACATACCGTTTATAAACAGTGGGTTTCATACCTTGGAAAGATGCAATTTTCTTTTCTAAGCTTGTTAAAAAAATTGAAGCCATCGTTGGTGCTAAAGGAGAACCCATAGCAACCCCATCTATTTGTTGATACCATTCATTATTGAAAAGAAAATTGATTTTTGAAGTTGCAAATACAAGAAGTTCACGAAATGCTGTTCTATCCAAAATATGATGTTCAGAAATATTTTCATTCCATAACAAGCAACATAATTCAATTGTTTCAACCAATGGTACATTAGTAAACAGACTACAAACATCAAACGAAACCATAATTTCATCCATACTTTGTCTATCATATTGTGCAATGCAGGAAACAAATTCAAAACTATCTTTACATTCAAATTCTGATCGTATCAATGGTTTCAATAATCCATCCAAAAATTTGGCTATTTTATACTGGGCAGTGCCAATCATGGATAAAACAGGTCTCATAGGCACGCCATCTTTATGGATTTTTGGAAGCCCATACATTTTTGCTGGTTGTGATCCCATTGGGCGAATGGACTTAAACAACTCTTCATCAATTTGCTTATTTTTAATTAATTTATTCAGTATTTCTTTCAACAAATTCTCATCCTTAAGAGGAGGATGTATTCCATTTTTTCGAGAAATCTCTATTTTCACAAACTGGGGAGCGTTCAAAACATCATTAAGCTTATTTACATATACATCATGGTCGAGAATTACCAATCCATTTCCTTTGTCAAACTTGCATATATTGATGTCTTTTTTAGCTAAATTTTTTAATACAGTAAAATCTTTAATATTCTGCTTTTTATTTTTATCAATATACTCCATCGTACTCGAACTCAACACACTCTTCACATAATTAGTATTAATATCCTTCATCGATCTAAGTATATGAAAGTATAAACTTTCAATCTTCGCACATAATTTTGTTTCATCAATTCTTTTCTTAATGGAATGATTGGGACCGAATTTCAAAATACGCTCCTCATCTTCAGACAAAACAACTTTACTCATGTTTATTATTGTATTCTCTACACTAAATTTAGAGATCCCAAATAATTTTCTCAAATTTTTCAAATTTTTTCATGATGTATATGTAAATAAGCTTAATGATGTTTTGAACGCTCCCCAGTTTGTGAAAATAGAGATTTCTCGAAAAAATGGAATACATCCTCCTCTTAAGGATGAGAATTTGTTGAAAGAAATACTGAATAAATTAATTAAAAATAAGTAAATTAAAAATAAATAAATTAATTTAAAAAAATATTGATGAAGAGTTGTTTAAGTCCATTCGCCCAATGGGATCACAACCAGCAAAAATGTATGGGCTTCCAAAAATCCATAAAGATGGCGTGCCTATGAGACCTGTTTTATCCATGATTGGCACTGCCCAGTATAAAATAGCCAAATTTTTGGATGGATTATTGAAACCATTGATACGATCAGAATTTGAATGTAAAGATAGTTTTGAATTTGTTTCCTGCATTGCACAATATGATAGACAAAGTATGGATGAAATTATGGTTTCGTTTGATGTTTGTAGTCTGTTTACTAATGTACCATTGGTTGAAACAATTGAATTATGTTGCTTGTTATGGAATGAAAATATTTCTGAACATCATATTTTGGATAGAACAGCATTTCGTGAACTTCTTGTATTTGCAACTTCAAAAATCAATTTTCTTTTCAATAATGAATGGTATCAACAAATAGGATGGGGTTGCTATGGGTTCTCCTTTAGCACCAACGATGGCTTCAATTTTTTTAACAAGCTTAGAAAAGAAAATTGCATCTTTCCAAGGTATGAAACCCACTGTTTATAAACGGTATGTGGATGATATATTTCTTATATTTGAAAATCAGAGGCATGTTGACCCGTTTTTGCATTATATGAACAGTCTACATAAAAACATTGTATTCACATGTGAAACGGAGAAAAAATCATCGCTTGCTTTCTTGGATTTGTTAATTCAACGTAAAGAGAAACACTATGAGACAGAGATTTATAGAAAACCAACTGATACTGGTCTCTATACTTCTTCCGAAAGTTTTTGTGAATTCAAGTATAAAAGAAATATGGTGAAGGGGTTGATTTATCGTGCATGGTCTTTGTCTTCTACTTTTAAAAATTCGGTAAAGAGTGTTGACGTGTTGGTTGAACTGTTGATGAAGAATGGTTATTCAAAATCCTTTTTAGTAATTATGGTGAAAGAGACTGTTGACAAATTTATTAAAAATCCTAAGGATCCATGTTTGAGAAAATTTGGGTGTGATCTTGTTGAGATGTGTGAGTCTGATGAGTTAAAATCTGGGTGTGATTTTGTTGAGGTGTGTGAGTCTGATGAGTTAAATAAATTAAATAGTGTGAGCAAGGATGATGAGTCTAAATTTGTGTTAGTATTGCCGTACTCAGAAGGTTTTAAGGATTATAAAGTGAAGATAAGAAAGCAGTTAGGGAATTTAAACTATAGGATAGTGTCAACTTCATGGAAAGTACGCAATATGTTTATTAATAAGTCAAAGACTCCGGTTGAATTGTGTTCCGATCTCGTTTATCAGTTTACATGTAATGGGTGTAATGCCACATACATTGGAGAGACTTCCCGTCATCTCTGTATTCGAGCTCGAGAACATTGTAGACCGAAGTCTTTGACCCATATTGGTGAGCACAATAAGGGACTGTAAGATTAAAATAGGTATGTCTGATTTTAAAATTTTATTAAAAAACTTCGATAATTATTGGGAACGTGTGATTTGTGAGGCGTTGTTGATAAAATCATTGAATCCGAAAATTAATGTGCAGAATGCTGTAAATACTTGTGTGTTGAGTGTTTTTAAATAAGCTTTTGTGTATTGTATGTATTGATTGTTGTGTTAAATTAAATAATTGATAAAAAATTTTTAAAATTTTTAAATTATTAAATTAAATTTTAAATGTTAAAGTTTTAAAAAATAATATTTTTATAAAATAAAAAATTTTTATATATAATTAAATTTGTTTAAAATCCTTTATTTAATGAGTATTATATCCCACCTGATGATGACAGGAAAACTGTCGAAATTAATCGTGAAAAAAATGTTTGATTGGCGTTATTTTATATTTAATTATTATTACATTATTATTAATGTTATTATTATTATTAATGTTATTATTATTATTATTATTATTATTATTATTATTATTATTATTATTATTATTATTATTATTATTATTATTATTATTATTATTATTATAAAGTGATGATTTCTCGGTAGCAGCATTTATTATTTAAAACAATAAAATGATAATTTAAGCCTCATGCTGCAAATAATGTATTTAATGAAAAAATTTTTCGACTATAATAAAATTAATATTTGTATTTACGAAACACGAATTATTTGTTAGAAAAAGAAATTTTTAACGAATTCTTGTTACTAAGACTAGAAAATGGTAGAGTTTAGTTTTCTTGTATAAGTTTAGGTATTGGTGCAAAGCTACAGAATAAACGCAAAATGTCAAAATATATGGAATAAAATAACAAATTCCAAATGGATTAGTTCGAAAAAATTTGTCAATATGGGCTTCAAATGTAATTATAATAAACAAATGTAAATTTAACAGCAAAAAGCTTTCTGTGACCCTTTTTGCAAAATCAGATTTTTCATTGTCATTTTTAATTTTGCCATGCATTTTAGGAAGTATTAGTTTTGTTGGGCTAGGTCCAGAAAATAACTGTTAAATTACTTTTTATAAAAGTAATAATAATTACATTAGTAAAAAGTAAATAGTCAGCTGAGACTACACCACACAGCAAATACAAAGCATATGGTTATTTAAAGTAATTAAACACACCAATTAAAACAAAAGTAAGGAAAGCAAAGAATAAGAAATAAATAAAACAAAATTAATAGAATAATTAACGCAATCATTTACACACGAAACATATTTTAAACGCATCAAAACATAAAAGAAATCGCCAAAAAAATCACAAAATAGCAAAATATATTGCCTTATCCACGGGAGAAGAATAATATAGAAAGGCGATCATTCAATCAAGCAGAAANCAAGCAGAAAAAAAAAAATTTAATATAAAAAAAGAATTAAAACAAAAAATTAAATTAGTCAATCAAATTGATTGGAATTTGAAATTTAAATTATAGAAATTATAAAAAACGCGTTTGATCGATTCTGATTGGTTGAATCTGTCAACAAAATAGTATATAAGGAGTGGTCTCAGCAGACAATTGACCCTTTTTTTTAATTTTAACACTCTTTTATTGATCTATTTTAATCACTTTTTTAAATCGAAATCTACGTTTCAATAAATCTAAAACCAATTCTAATACTACGTTTGAATTAATTTTCTACAACGACTTTGGAATCTTTACTATTCTTATTAACTATCCAATCTTAGTTCCAGTATTTATCGCATGGTAATTGTGTTTATTTTATTGTATGTTACGTTTTATATTATAGTCAATGTACAATGTGTCAATTAAATTAAAACTTTTTAAAACAAAAAATTCATTCGTTCTCCCTCTTTGATAATACTTAAATTCATACGCGAAGTATGGCAATCAGGAACATATCAAAAACCCTGCTACATCATGTGAAGTGCCAGAATAACTGAGATGGATGCTAGGCAATGATAGAAAACTCTACCAATTTATGAAAATTTAAGGAATTAGTAGAAAATGACAAATGACACTTTAAATTTTTAGTAAAATGATATTGAACCATTTGATTTAATTAGATATTGTTACGCAAATTAGTATAAATCCTAAGTTCCATAGTGTTCAATCTCTTTATATAAATAGTGTTAGAGATTTCTGTGGTAATCCCCACTTATCATCATTAGTCTTCGACCAGTTAAGAAAATAGTAGTTCAAATCTCCATTAAACTCACACCGAACTCAAGTACTTAGATGAGCGAAATTTGTGCAAAATATATATAATTCACCCCAATATAAAATGATTAATAGCAACCCAACCCATTGGGCTAGGGCAAAGATTTTGATATCATCCGAAAGAGTTTATTATTATTATTATTATTATTATTATTATTATTATTATTATTATTATTATTATTATTATTATTATTATTATTATTATTATTATTATTATTATTATTATTATTATTATTATTATTATTATTATTATTATTATTATTATTATTATTATTATTATTATTATTATTATTATTATTATTATTATTATTATTATTATTATTATTATTATTATTATTATTAGAAGTAGTAGTAGTAGTAGTAGTAGTATTCCCGTTATAATTATTAGTATTACAGCATTGTTTTTGATAACTATTGTTTCGTTATTATTATAATTTGTTTTACAATAACTTCATTATAAATATTATGAGCATCAGGCATGTCCCCATATTATTATGGTTAGTAGAAATTTTACTAGTGAAATTTCCATTTTTGTTTTGATAGTAGAAATAAAAGCTCTGGGATTAAACTAATTATTACTTTTGTCATTTTTATCATCATTAGTCGTATTAATCACCAGTAGTCGTATTACAAAGTACTTTAATTTCATCTGTATAATTATTATATTTTTCGAAGACAATAGGATTAAAATTATACTATATATAAGGTATAGGATCTCCGTTTGCATCACCGGGCCTGGTCATTCCCCCACCTGTTATGCACTAGTTTATTTAGTTTTTGCTAAATCAAATCTTTCCAGCAATCACTTTCGACATATCTTACTTTTCTTTTCATAAGTTTACCAAAATAGCACAACCAAATCAATTAGCAAAGCCATATTTATCATGTTCGGATAAGAACGCGATTATTTGAACACAACAGGAATAAATTAGATTACTGAGACCAAAAGTCGACAGACTGGAGTGTACATGGTTCACCTCTGTCCAGATGAAAGAGTCTACAGAGAAACTGCTGCTCCTAGAGCACTGTAGAGACGATTTAATTAAAGTACGCTGTGCCCAGCGCACCCTGATACAGGAACAAGCTCAGGCCCTGTATCAGGTTTATACTAAAAACAAGCTCCAACACTGGATTTGTAGACTACATTCTGCGGAGATGGCAAACATCATTTATATGAAAGATATCCTAACAAAAGAAGTATTAATAAATAGTAGTAATATTCTTACTTAATCTTAAGTCAACTATGAAACAAAAAATCTTTGCTCTTATTTGCTTGTCTGAAACAAGGATAACG
The DNA here is from genome assembly GCA_959609185.1 of Schmidtea polychroa. Lineage (NCBI taxonomy): Eukaryota > Metazoa > Platyhelminthes > Tricladida > Dugesiidae > Schmidtea > Schmidtea polychroa. The sequence continues at coordinate 53,160 of CAUHTR010007614.1, read as the reverse complement.
CAGGAATCATGAAATTTCCACAGCTTAGTCGTAACTATTTTCAGCTTTCTGCATTCAGCTTCTTCCATAAGTAGTTGGTTAGAAGTGGCCTAAACGCTGCATTAGATACTATATATATATATATATATATATATATATATATATATATATATATATATATATATATATATATATGTGTGTGTGTGTGTGTGTGTGTAAAGTAGGATTAATGTACATATCACTAACACCAACGTAATAAAAGTGCAGGAAAAGTTCCGTAGATAGCTGAGATAAAGAAAGAACTCACTTGAATTACTGTTATTCGAATGTAGACGTAAACAATAATTGTTTTCATAGATCTTTGCTAGATAGATAAGTGGTCAGTTTACTACAGTTTATAAAGCCCTTTATAATGATCATACCGAAAATGCTTAACGTAAACTATGTTGGTTAAAAGAATATACGAAAACTTTTTATAGTGTGGTATTGCAATTACAAAATGTATATTATTAGTAAAATATATCTTTCATGGTCTTTGTAAATGATGAAATGTTCTACATGTGCTGTCATCATAAATGTAAAAATTGACATTTATCAATATTTATTTAAAGTTGCATCAAATTTAGTGTACAAAAACTGACATTGTCAAGTATAATGCAATAATCATGAAATAATCACACTATCAGTAAATAATTTGTGATGACTGAAGTAAGAAAATGGTTTGATTAAGATATTTTCAGTCGTACAATTATTAAATTTTTGAATGTTTTTCAGTAAAATATCTGGGAATATGAAATTTAAAAATGCAAGAATCAAAATTACGAAAGATGCCGAGTGATAAACCTTGTGCTAATAGAGTGCAAGAATCTTATTATAAAACATTTCCACAGCGGTTCTTAAAACTTTCAAAATTATGATATTCTTAAGTACCTATTCTTAAGTCTTTGCTAGAAATTTCTCAGCTTCCAGTGCACTTCCGTATTTCGGTGAGACTTCTTAAATTTTACAACTAAATGAATTTTGTTTTTTTGTTCTGTTGAATGAGGTGACAATTGTAAACTATTGAATAAAACACATTTTATTTGGAATATTATCTTTAATTGGAAAACTGGGAATTTTCTCTAAATATTATTATAATAATAATTATTATTAAATATTATCAATATTATTATTAATATTTTATTTAACATCAACTTAATTAATTAATTCTAACTTAATTAAATTCTTTTTGAGGGCCGTAACAAGGGTGGTGCGAGCGGTGCAGTCGCACAGGGCGTACATCTGAAATGGACGCGAAATTGGAATATAACATTTCTTTAATGTTACCAAAAAATAACAAAATATAAATAAAAGAAATTATCAAATGGCCTGTACGAAAAAAACGACACACTAACTAGCCTATCTTTAACATTGCTGATTGGACTGGTCCATTAGCGTGCCTTCGTAGGTGTGTATTTTGAAAAATGTTAGTCCACAAAATGGGCTACTGTCATTTTTTCAATTAGCACAGAATTTTAAGAGCATTACTACTTATTATAATAGCTGGAGATGAATACATAGTTAACAATCTCAACATGAATATTATAATTATTATAGTAGGCTTATTTGAATTCGGGTTTTAGGGGCGCCAGATATATGAACCGCACAGGGCGAAATAATACCTTGTTACGGCCCTGTTCTTTTTGATTTAAAATCATCATTTTATTAAAACTCTTAATGCATTATACCTTCTATCACAAAATCCCTTACATGGTCATAAAACTTGTGGCAACCATTTTCGGTTAATGTTTGAGCAGCAAGTGGAACCGCATTAATTAATTCTTCTGTAGTTCGACAAATTCTCGATTTTATATTGTTTTTCAACTTTGTAAAAGTTCCTCAATTGGATTCAACTGTGGGGAATATGCTGGTAAAAACACAAGATCAAATCCTTTTTCGCTTAAAAATAATCGGTGCTTTTTATTTTTATGAATACTAGAATTATCCATAATTATTCTTCCATTAATAAATCCTGCAATACCTAATTTTTCACACATATTTTCCGAAAACGAATGAAATCTTTCTATGTTAAATGCTGATTCATGAATATCAAAAGAAATAATTCCATTTTTTGTAATCGCAGAACACAGACAGAAATACTTTTTGATCATATGGTTCTTAAATTTTTTCTTGGTGTTGACCCCACAAGACTCCTTCCAAACATTACTCTTAGTGAAGAACTTATATCAAATGTATCAAGAAAAATATTTGTATTCTCATCTTGCAAAACGTAACATGAGCAATACTCTGCTCTTCATATTATTATTTGCTTGGTATGTTGAGTTTCAGAAACTAAAGAAATTCGTTTGAATGAAAAATTTAAATCTTCAAGTGAATCGCTTATCGTGGAATTTGCAACAGTGATTGACACTTTTTCAAATAAATTATTGTTTAGACCATTTAAAGAAATACTCACATTTTCTTCAATAGACTCCTTTAAGAATTCAGACTCTTCCGCTCCAATTTTTAAATCTTGGTAATCTTTTTGCAACAGATTCCATTCTTCCTTCTCTCTGATAAAGCTTAATAACTGATGTTACTGTGTTTACATTCATTTCCAGCCTCATCACTTATCTCTTTTGGATTTTTTGAGTTATTAAATTTGTTTATAAAAGTTTGTCTAACACTATTTTCCAATTGCTTTATACCTTCTGCCATATGGTATTTTTATTTGTCAAATTAAATTGAAAAGAATTTAAGTCAAGTTTGAAGACCTTGTTATATAATTACGTTTTCATTATTACCGTAATAGCCCGAATATAACGCGACACCAAAATGTTCATAGAGATTTTTAGAAAAAAAATACTCATAAAAAAATTAAAATTAATGTCGTTATTTAAATTACATTACTTAAACCCCGAATTTAGCGCGAGTCGATTATTTAATTAAAATAAAATGTTAAAAAATGTCGCGTTATATTCGGGCTAATACGGTAATAAAGAAATCGGAATTATTTATTATTTCTATTAGTTTGTAGTTTGCTGCCTATCAAATGTCAACGAGAAATTTAATAAGTTTAATTATTAGTCACCAACAGTTATTAAATTTATTTACTTTATTCATTAAAAATATTTCATTTTTCGATTTTTATCAGTAAAAATTCATTTTGTTACCTTTGTACTTTTCACTGACTGAAAATTGAAATTGCAAAAAATTTCAATATAGATGATCATAAACTTTTCACTCAAATATTAAATATAAATTATTATTATTTTATTAAGATGGAGAATCTGAATTCTTGTCTGATATTTTTATCTAATATTGGAGTCGTGACTGAAGGTATTCTATCAAAAGGTAAAGATTTTCCTTCCAATTTAATATATATATATATATAATATTGTTTTACTAAACCAAAAATTTATATATAATCAGGAGAGAATGACAAACAGTTTGAAATATTTTTAATCAAACTACGACGATTTGGAAATTAAATAAAGAGAAAATTGTAGTAGAAAATCAAAAAGAAATTAGAAAATCGTGATTCACAAATTGTAAAATTTATTTCATCGTCAAAATGATTATTTTCATTATTAGTATTATTTGCAGAATAAAAATTACTTAATCACTTCATAGAACGATCAGGGTCATTTTTATTAACCGGTAGTGATAAGACGCAGCTGCAGAAACAAATAATGACCGTATTGTAAATACAGGTTCCCGACTATTATCTGGTCAACTATTGTATTAATATTAGAGAGTCCTGGTATGTAAATGGTAAATATGTAAATTTGTTACGATAAACTAAGAAAAGACATTTGCCGCTTCATTCGCCCAATAAATGAATCTCAGTTCGCGGTTGACCCTTGACCTTGAACATACGTAGAGCGTAGAGAACTAGAGGTATTCTTAAAACTTGTTTATTTTAATAAGTTACTAGATGTTGTACCCGGCTTCGCCCGAGTTAACATTTATTATAATAATTCATTTAAATTAATTTTTTGTTTAATGATGTCATTACGTTCCAGTATTAATTTTATAACAGCTTCGATTCCATGTTTAATTCACAATAAGAAAAGCTTTCCAAATAAATTTCAATTTGTAAAATCGAAAACGCACTTTTAAATCGAAAAATAACTGGCAATATTTTTCCAATTACAAACTGGTTCACTAATCAAATAAAATTCAAATTCTCCATGTTTGAATTCTGCTTTGATAACTTTTGACTAAATTATATTACTTTCAACTGCAAGTAGCAAGCATATAGAAAATTATTATTTATATGGTAAATTGCTGACCAGACGGTGTTCAAATGTTAAAATCAACCAAGAAAATGAAAAAATAACAGGAATTCAAAGAACACAAAGATCATTTCACTGCCTTCACAAGATAAAGATTTTAATTGTTGTGATTTGGGGACATGGCCAGAAGTATTAAATAGTGATTTCATTAATTTTTGTTTAACGAAAGACCCATTATATTTTCAAAATAAGGGTTTCCATAAACGCGACTGAGGCTTCGAGCAGAATATTAAATACACGGATTATTTAAAAAACAGCTTAAAAATGTACAGCTTGTGCCAAGAACTTGGATCTCTTACTCGAAAAGCACAGGGAACGTTTATTGTTTAATGTGTAAGCTATTTTCGTCTAACGTTCAAGCATTTTCCAATGGATTTTCTGACTGGAAACATGTAGAAGAATATGTTATAGCCCACGAAAAGTCTATGTCACACAAAAATGCCATGATTACCTGGTAAACGCGAAAGGAAAATAAAAATACAATCGACAAGCAATTAGTAGAAGAAATAGAACAGGAATCGAATAAATTCTATAATATTTTGAAGCGTGTTGTTGCTGTTATAAAATTTTTAACTGAACGAAGTTTACCGTTTCGTGGTTATAATGAAAAATTCTGAGTTCCAGATAATGGAAATTTTATGGGATGCTTAGAATTAATTTCCGAATTTGATCCTTTTCTTAAGAAACATACAAAAATGTATAAGAGAAAAACATAGTGTTTCTTATTTATCTAAAACTATACGAGGATATAATCAAATTAATGACAAAACAAGTGACTAAAAAGATTATAGATCAAGTTGATTCAAGTGATACAACATATTTCTTGATTATTGTTGATTCAACCCCCGGAGTGGCTCATATAGATCAACTGTCTATAATAATAAGATATTGCTACCAAGGTAATATTTATGAAAGATTCCTAACAATAACACCCATTACATCTCATACCGGCCTATCCCTACTTAATGTGGTTAAAACTGTATTAAACAAAAATAATTTATCAATCCAAAATTGTCACGGCCAATCATACGACAATGCCGCCAATATGTCTGGCCAATAAAACGGCTTGAGAGCACTGCTTCAAAACGAAAACAAGTTGGCTGTATACACACCCGTGTGCAGCAGATAGTCTAAATCTAGTCGGAGTAAAGGCTGCAAATGTTGTGCATGATGTTGTATCATTTTTTGGTACAATCCAACAATTATTTGTATTTTTTTCAAATTCCATTAAAAAATGGAATGCAATGACAGAAGCGCTAAAGTTAAATGAGAAAACGCTTTCTTTAAAAGATTTGGGTAACAATAGATGGAGCAGTCATTATGAAGCTGTCAAAGCTTTAAAAAATAATTATTACGTAATTTTGACAGTTAAAAACAATTGGAAACGATACCAATGAAAAAATGGACCCAAAAAGAGAGCAAAAACATTATATAGTAAAATGACTACATTGGAAAATGGAATTTTAGAAAGAAAAAATAAAGTAAATAAAAAATTACAAACACCTGGGCTTGATTTATTAGAAGCTCTTCTTCACATGAATCGTTTATTAAAGAAAAAAGAAATAACATTGACATCGAATTGACCCAATACGAGATATCGGTAAAGATTTTAACTAATGATCTCAGTGAAGAATACAAAGTTAAAAGAAGAATCTTAAAATATTCAGACGGAACAACAGGAGGTTAACATAAATTAACAGGAAAAGATAAATTTAGAATTGAAGTTTTGAACGTCGTTTTAGACAAATTTCTAATTGAATTTCAAAAAACCAAGTAAAATTTACGAGGAAAATTTCAGCTATTTTAAATTTTTATTTGATATTGTAAACAAAAAACAAAAGAAATCGATGAATCCAGTATCGAAAAAGTATATAATTTTTATAAAGATGATGTTGACGATATTGCCACCTTGAAAAATCAGTGTATTCATTTTAAAATAATACATTGATATAATTACAGTTGGTGAACAAACCCAATTTAATTGAGCACAAATTTTAAAAATTATTTACGATAAACAATTAATTGATACTTTTCCAAATTTATATACATTATTAAAAATTTTCCTTACGATATTATTACTAATTGTGAAGAAGAAAGATCATTCTCAAGAATGAGTTACATTAAAAATAAACAAAGAAATAAAATGAATAATGAGAGATTAGCGGACTTGATAATTTTATCAGTGTAAAGTGATTTAACGAAGACATTGAACTATTATTATTAAGGAATATGCCGAGAAAAAATTCAGAAAAAGGCGTCATTAATAATTTTAAAAGTTAATAATCAGTTATTGCAATTGTATTGTATTTAATTTCATTGAGATTGTACTTAATATATGTTTAATGAAAATACAATAAATAATTGTGATTGTACTTTAATATCCTTGTGTGTTTTTCTTAATACATATACGAGTTTTTAATGAAAATGTAATAAATAATAATTAACCTTTAATACTGTCTTTTATTTTTTTAATTTTTTTATAGTCAATGGCGAAGGCGTGAGTCAAAGCCAATAAAGAAAAAGAAAAAAAATGTTTTTGAAGTTTGTAGAGTCCTTTGGTATTTTTAAGCCCTGGCCCTCAAAAAGCTAGATAGGTCCCTGTATATCCTATATAATTTCTTATTAGATTTGACTGAATGGAAATTTCATATATTTCAGAATAAGCTCAGTATTTGTCTTGTTGGACATAAAACCTCAAAACCTTCACCTAATGTTGCTGTTGCAATTTGTAATTTATTTCCTTTTTCTTTATTTAGTGCATTACTAGTACCATTCAAATTTTCGTGTCATATTGAGTTGTTTCATCAATAATGTCGACAAATAATAAAATTTCCTCAAAAATTTGATCGTAATTTCATGGATTCATATACTGCAATTTGAGCATTGTCATTATTCATTATTGTAAGCAAGTTTAAATTAGAAAAGCATTCATCAAAGGATTTTTAATTCATTAAATTGATTTAATTAAATTGATTGATTTAATCACATCTAAGAAATACACGGTGTGCTCAATAAGTAGTGAGACCTTTATTAGAGTAAATAAATGAAATAAACAAAACTGTAAATATGTATTCAGTCATCTTTAATAGCTAAATATACTGGTATTTGTTTATTTATTTTTCTCTTTATGAAAGGCAGAAGTAGAGAAAAGGTCAATATAGAACTCAGTGCTGTTTTGTTGATGGTGACTGCCCATCAAAAGCAACAATGACCTTGCTTAACTGACATTCTCTTATTAGACTAATCCTTCGACGTCTCTTTTTGCTTTGTTTCTGTCTGTGTTAAGAGAACTTTCACGTAATTGTCTTGGTGAAAACTCTTTTACTAAAGCTTTTTGCTGGATAAGCTCGATATTACATCTTATTGTATTCTGATTTGTAGAGCGCCTCACCTTGTTTGTGGATAGTTTATTTCAAGCAACTGTTTTCGGTTTTTTGATTATCTTGTGTATTTTCCATTCAACTTCATTTTTGTAGTAATTAACAAACGTATTTTAGTTGAAACCACGTCTATGCCAATTTATAAATCTCTCGGTGTCTCTCCTCAATGTTTTCCAATGGTTTTTAGTTCTTAGCTTGTCACTGATGTTTGAACAACAATATTTGTAAGCGTACAAATTATCTAAAAGGTAGAAAAGAAAATAATTGGATAGGCTTTAAAAAATATTGGAATAAGATATATCCGACTATCATTAGTTTGTCATGTCATTCAAACCAAAGAAAGTTTTCGTTTAAATAAAGCATACCTCTTTTACTCACACTCAAGTATATACAAATAGAATTTCATTTAGTTACTAATATACGTTATGCAATTCACCTTTACTCTCACTATCATCCATGTTTATGTAGGTTAGACCCATGAGTGAGAAAAAAAAATTGTTTTAACGGTAAACATGTATATTACGTTTTAGCTTGATTTTCAGAAAGGGCTTGATTTTAGCTTGTTTGGAAATTATACCAACATCAACCTGATCTAACTTGTGGTTCAAGAAATAAAGAGAAAAGCATATCATAGTTATCCATATTTTTTTACAGTGATTTCCTTGGCATTTCATTAAATTTTTTTAATCACAGGTAAGTGGTTAAACCTTTAAATCATAACAAGCTACCCGGAGGCGTTCAGATACCCATATGGGGAAAAATTGAATTATAGAATTAAATTTCCTCATTTTATCACAGATTAATTAATAATAATTTTAAAAATTTAATTGGCATAACAAATATTTAAAAAAAATATTTTTTAATATTTTCAAACGATTTTAAAAATTAATTGAAGAAGGAAAAAACATTTAAACCCAAATGCAACATATCTAATTTTCGAAAATTATTAAAACTTATTTGTCGGCTTCGTGTATGTATTTTTTTACAAATACACAAAAAGCCGCCATTGCGGATTTTCTTTTGAATTAATCCCGGAAAATTATTTTTTTATTTAATTGACATTGAGTTGTTGAAGTTTTCCTCAACTGTTGTTTTTCCTTCATTATTTTTAATAAAAATTAGAATTTTCCCCCCAAATAAGACAAAACGATTCCGTTTATTTTGTTGAATAATCTTTAATGATTTCCTGAAAGCATTTATCTATTGAAATTAAAAAAAAGAAATATTAAATTTTAGATATTAACGATGGAAATTTGAAAGCGATATTGGGACTGCTTTTTAATTTGTCTCGGTATAAGCAGCAGTTGAAACAACAGTCATCTTCGGCAAGCACTCCGTCAGCAGTCTCGAGCAACGGTTCAACCCAAAGCGGCAACAATAATGTCCATAAACCAAAGTAAAGTTTATTATAGTTGCAGTCGTAAAATTAAAAATAATAATTTCAAAATATTTTAATTTTAATTTTAAAATTTTCTCACACAATTATTTGACAGTGAAAACCATTTTGAAAAAATAAAATTATAAATAGTTAGCTTTATATTAAATTATAATTTCAAGGTTTTGCTTTTTTGAACATAATTTCTTGTAAAAAAGTTACACTTTTCAAATGTTACTTTTACATGACATACTTGTCGATTGACTCTTCAAAATAATGAACCACCCCTTTAACTTTTAACCATTTCCATTGGAAATATTCAAGTACGAATTTACCAAAACCGTATTTATGTATGCTGTAGTACCAAAGCTATGAATGATGCACGAATACGTTTAACTTTAATTATTATCTCAAGAAGCGTGAATGCATATATATATATATATATATATATATATATATATATATATATATATATATTTAAAACAATAAATTACTTTGTTTAATTTGGAATTTAACCGTTTGCGGTCGAATTTAATTTATTATTTTTTAGCATAAATATTTTTAGTATACGACTGCTTGATATCGTGGTATGATTTTTTTAAAGTTTGGCCAGCACAGTTGGTTAATACATTGTTATACATTGTTAAACAACTGGAACAAAATTCGTGGCCAAAATTTGCTGGCCTACCGTCAGCAAACGGTTAAAACAAATTAATATATTCTATAATTACATCAAAATGCAAGTGAAATAATAATATGTTCACAGTAGAATTTGCATATTGCGTCAAATTGGTAATGGACTTGCGGTTTTCAAGAATTAGACAAATTTTTGCTGATTTCATATTTTCGGCAATTTTATGGATTCGGCGTACATTTAGATGAAATTAGGGTAATTTATTATTATAAATACCTAAATAAACACGGTAAAGATTTTATTAATAAAAATTGCCATTCGTACATCTTTTTCACTATATATTTCGATAGCATCACTATCATCATCAGGTTACCTACATTCACGACCGACGAATAACTACTATATTGATAATATATAAACAAATTATAAAATCTATAAATTTTAAATTATAAATAACAATTTTAAATAATTATTTTTAAAACTTTTAAAATTCTTTAAAAAAAATATTTTTTAAAATATTTTTTGTAATTATTTAACATAACTATTATTCATTATACATCAACATACAAAAAGTTAATTAAGAACATTCAACACACACGTATTCACTGCATTCTGCACATTGATTTTAGGATTAAAAGTTCTTATCAATAATGCTTCACATATCACACGCTCAAAACAATTATCAAAATTTTTTGATAAGATTTTAAAATCCAACATTCCTAATACTCTCATACAGACTTTATTATGATCCTTAATATTGGACACTCCCTTCGGTCGACAGTGTTCTTGAACTCGGGTACAAAGATGACAAGAAGTCTCTCCAATGTATGTGGCATTACACCCATTAAATGTGAATTGATAAACGAGATCCGAACAAAATCCAACCGGCTAACAAACATACTACGTTCTTTGCACGATTTTGAAACAATTCTATAATTCAATTTACCCAGCTGTTTAACTATCTTTCTTTTGAAATCTTTATATCCTTCAAAATACGGCAATACCATCGTATATTTTGGCTCATCTTGTTTGTTAGTATCAATACTCATATTCACTACATCATTCGACATATCAGTCAATTTACATTCATTCATACTACGATCCTTAGCATTATTCATACACTTATAATTATTTAAAATTGTTATTTATAATTTAAAAATTTATAAATTTTATGATTTGTTTATAAATTATCAATATTGGATAGTTATTCATCCATCGTGAATGTAGGTAACCTGATGATGATAGTGATGCTATCGAAATATATAGTGAAAAGGATGTACGAATGGCGATTATTATTATAAATTTATAATCGTCATTTTCAATAATATTAACTGTTGAATTCACTTAAATTCTATTTGTTATAAACAATTAATTGATATTGCACAAGTTGTGATAGTAATAATAAATTTTTTATTGCTATCATGTGACAATTGATAAAGGCGGTACCAATAATTTCTGGTTAATTTGAACTTTTTGATCTAAAAATATATCTTAGAAAAATCAAATTTATGATTTAAATTTAAAGATTTTAATTCTTAATGTTATGAATCATTTTTTTGAAAGTGGCATAAGTAAGCTTAAGTGGCATAAAACATTTTACTTTCCATTATTTCCAAAATAATTACTATTAAATTTTTATAATTAAAAAACAGAACGTTTTTGTTATCGTAATTCCAACAGTTCACTAATGATACTTTCAAAATATCCAATTTTTAAAATAATATCTTTGAATATTAGTGAAGATTGACGCAATTTAAAAACGTAAAGCTAGTTTCGACAGTATATATATTTAAAAATTCATTAAAAATTAAATAAATATTTTACTAAAAGTACAAAAGAATTATCATATTCTAAATCAAATTGTCCATAATTATGAGTGTTCACAGAGCGCAAGTTTAATGAATATTATTATTAATTATAAATGAAAATAATCGCGTGAGAATAGTCTAAAAATCGTCCAAAGGACCAAAATCAACATATGTTCTATACGGAATATTTTTCCATAATTTTATAATAAGAAATGATAAATTTTAAAAAATCAAAATAATTTTTTAAAAAATTTAATTTATTTTTAACTATTTTTTTATATTAATGCAGTTTCAGTAAAATTATTTTCTAAGATTTTCGGATTTAGCATTAGAGACAAAATATCCTATACTAAAAAGTCCATTAAAAAATTCAGTCGACACATTCCCAATATCCAAATTATATGTGATTAGTTAATAGTTGTCCATAAAATTACTAAGTTTAATAGTTTTAAGAGAATCTATGAAAGACCAAGTTTAAAACGAAGCATTGATACCATTTTGTGTTTCAGGAAGGAGATTTGAAAACCGATAAAGAAAGAATATAATATATTATAATAAGATAAGTAGAGAAAATTGTAGGCAACATAAATCCAACAACACTATCCTTCAATATCTGAGGGAGGTGCAATAAAATGTCTGTATAATATACGAGTGCTAATTTTTCTTTAGCTTTTCACAGTTGATTTTGAAACACTGAATTAACAAAAGTGCAATAAATAATTCTGTGTTTTAATTCAATAATTTTTCAATTAAAAAAATATCAAAGGTGAAACCAAAAGATAAGTATAATAATTCTATGTTATTTAATGAGTTGTAGGACAAAATGGTTCAGAAAAAATGTTATGCGGACATAATAGCATTGGACAAAATTGTATGTAGAAAATAATACGGACAAAATGGCATTAGTACTAAATGGTATAATGTACAAAATCGTATAGATTTAAGTTTATTAAAAAGATCATAAACCATTAATTTTTATTAATAAAAAACAATCAAACAATATTTTATTGAGCACGCAAACAATATCTCTCAAATATGTAACTGGATATTGGTTGTTGTAATCGACTATCACGGTGAAAGGCGCTTCATTTGTGTAGACGTGTTCCTTCTTCTTCTTTCTGGTTGATTACAGCTAGCGCCAGTTGATGACAATGAGGTTGAGTGCAATGCTGTTCCTAGTGTAGTTTTCAAGCTAATTTGGTTCCTGGCGAATGAGCAAATCCACCACCACTGTTGTTGCAAAACAGATTATCAATAACTCGAATATTGATTTCACCGCTGATTTGCGATTAAGGTTTCCTCTATGTGATCACAAATTAATTTAATTTCTTGACAATTTCTTGAGTTACTGTATGATTGTGAACTCCAAATTCAAGGACAATTGCATTTGCACGTCTATCAAGTCGTATTTTATACGTTCTTCTTCCACATCTCTAGAGCTCCTTGCAGTCACTGCCATCGGTATTCTTGGTAAATAGATAACCTTAAATAACAAGCTTACGAGTCCATTTAGGAGATGTTATAAATTCTATCATGGCGAAAAAACAAATAAATTATAGTAATAGCGAGTGCTTTTTTTCTGGGAAAAAAGGTGCCGGAACGTATCTGTACTATCCTTTTTATGCAAAAAAATGACGCTGAAATTAACTAACAAATAAAATAATTATGCAGGACATAAAATATACACTTATTACCGACGACAGGAAACGATTTTAATGACGTAGTATATTAATGACGTATATTTACCGTGAGCGTGTTTTATATAATAGTAATAACACATAGGAAGCACTGTGTTATGATTCACTCGCTTTAGCGTACGACTACTACTTTTAATTTAATTGTAATTGACTATTTGAAATGTCAGAAATAGAAATATGACAAAAAACCAAAACATATGTCAATTTTTTAAAATCATTCAGTGAAAAAGGCGCGGAACGCCGTTCCGGAGGGTTTCGTCAGAAAAAAAAGCACCATAGTAACATAGTAAATTATAGTAATTATCAATACTACAATAACTAACTAATCACTGAAAAAAAAGCTTACTAGAATAATACGCAACAGTTTGTCAGTTTTACATTCAAATTATAAAATTTGAGTTAAACCATTTTGTCCTAGAGCTATTTGTTGTTATATAAATTTCTTTATGATTATATAATTAATTTTATTAATAAGAAAAATTTAATACAAATTAAAAATAAAATTGTAAAAATAAAGTTACAGTAGCAAATTGCAAATATAATTACATTAACAAAAATTGCAATATTTCATTTTTATAAAATATAATGAGAGATTTGATGCTGCATATTTTTATCATTGAATTAATGGAGAAATGTGGGAGTTTTATCTTACTCTATACCAGAAATTTGGATCTATTCTTGGATTTTATGAAATTCATTTTTGAAATTTGTCCATGTCTGTCTATGATCCCACAAAATGACATAATTTTCTTTGGATCATCTATCAGTTTGAGGGCATTCGATTTTTAGTTTAATTTTTTATAAAATTCAGATTGATAATTCAAGAATTTTTTTCTAATTTGTATTTTCTTATATTTCAAAGATTTTCATTTTATATTCATCCAATATTTTGTTAATATCAGGGATATTGGATGTAAAAGCGCTTGCTTACTGAAAAACTAACGAAAAAGGTTATTTAGATTATCAGTTTCATTGAGCTTCGTGTGGAAATAGGTACTTTTTAGAGAAATACTGCTGTTTATTCATTTACATTTAATAACTGTAATGTCCTTGTCAATCTCCTCTATCTTATAGTCGAAAATATTTTCATTAAATACATTATTCGCAACAAAAGGCTTAAATTATCACTTCATTGTTTTATAAATTATATTATAATAAAATATTTTTAAAATCTTTAAATATATTTGAAAAAAGAATCGACTTTTGAATTAAAATTTTAAAAATCTATACTTTTTAAAGAAAATTAATAAATTTTGTTTAAAAAATCTATAATATATTTAATTAGTCTGTTGATGGAAGGAAAACTGTCAAAATGTATCGTAAAACGAATGTTTGAGTGGACCTTTCTTATAATTTAATATACATGGATAAAATAAAAATAACGATAACAATATTAGCATATTCTTCAAGCGACCGTTTAGTACACTATTTAGAAAACATCCACGAGTCCAATGTTGTAAAGCCATGCTTTATACAAATTGTCGCTAAATCACAAGTTCGCTTTATATTCAGTACTAACAGAAGAGGAATAAGATTTCCAACCATAGAAATTTTTATATTTTTAATTTTTTAAATACATTATTTAATTAATAAATATCAATTGCGAAATGTATTTAGAAATATTTCAATATTGGATGTTTATGGCATGCTGAAATTGAATGATGACATTGGTCAGTATATTGTTTATATTTAATTAAATTCCCCATATATTATTTGAAAATTTTTGTTTTAATTTTAGAACATGTTATGAATAAAATACAATTTTTTTTATATAAATTACAGTATCATAACTTTTATTTTGGTATCGTCGTCAATTGATCGAGTTGAATAATAGCACTAAAGAAATAGTTGTTGGGAGGTAATTAGTTTTTTTGACACCTTTTAAATAACCATAACGATAACTGGTAAACAAATTAATAATGGGAACTATGATAAGCCTTAATCAATAAAATTCATTCGTCAAAGCATGAATAAGCATTGCATTTCCTCCTTTAAGTCAATGATATTGTTTGCATGCAATAGCCAATCAAATCATAGTAATCCTAGTCGAGATTGTATGCATGCATCATAAGTTGAGGTGGAATTTTGGGTTTGTATGTTAGAAATGTATGTCTACCCCTGAATGCGTGTGGTTCTCAAATCGTACTGTCTGTCTTTTGATTTGTATGTTCAACTCGTGTTCGTGTGTTTCAAAGCTGCAGCTTTGTTTCATAATTCATCTCATTTCATCGTTCTAGCCGAGCTTCGATTCTCAGAACCTCAACGACCGGTATTCCAACTTTGTCAGTGAAACCTAACGAATTACAATCTCCAAAATCTGTAACTTTAAGAAAACCAGATGGACTAGTATGCAAGAAGAATATTAACAACAACAATAATAACAATTCCGATACCTCAGGTAAAATATATTTTTTTCTCAATCAATATTGTAATTTTAAACAGAAATTTTACGATTTTATAAAGTTCGTTTTTTGTTATATTAATAATTTTAATTTAAAATTCATTTTTTGATAAACATCCTAGTTCGTTTCTAGTTTAAAATTGAAATAAAAACAAATTTTAATGGAAATGATTTATTGCGCATTTCGTTCTTGTAGCTTGAATTGAACTAATTGAACTGTAGCGATTTTTAAATGGAGACTTTTTTCCCTTCAAAATCATAAGGTGACTAATTTATTTCCGTGAATGCACCTGTCGCAATAACTTCCAGAATTAGTCATAGATTTTATTTCACGTGACCAGTTGACTATCGCATCGGCGCTTTTTTTGTAATCTTTTGTCCGGGATTATTATCGAAGTGAAATTTTAATTAATTTTATTTTCATGAATTTTTTTTATATTTAGTAGGCAGCAGCGTTATATCATCGAAGCGAAATTCTGCAATAAAAACGAAACGAACTGATTCACCAAGTAACAATTCTTCAGTCAGCTCGACTTATTCAACCAGTATTCCTCTACCTGCCAACATTTCTTCTAATAATAGTGTAAAAAATTCACCATTAATTGGTGAACCATCTGTCCAAAACTGTCGATCGGCCAGTGTTTCTAGTAATTCTCCGGTATTAAAAAAATCTTCTAACCCATCAATTGATACCGGAAACAATATGTTTGATCGTTTTAAACTATTCAGAAACAGTGCAAATGAAAGAATCAATAGAGGATCACCGTTGCATAACTATCCTTCTGTGACATCGAAAGATAATGGGTCTATTTTTATAAGTGATCCGATTGCTCAACGATCAATGACACCTTTTAATCCAAGATTGATGCATAATTTTAATCCGAATCTATGTCCACCAGGAACTCCAAATAAATTACAACAAGTTCCGTATTCAATGTTTGAAGGTCAATCAGTACAGCAAATCATGCAACCGAATTTTCACAATTTCAATTCCAATATTCAAGACATTAAATTCCAGCCAACCGCGCCAGTAAGAACCGAATCCGTACGGCAAAGCGCATCAGCTAAGGATTCCTGTGTTCAGAAAATTCAGAGCGACCAAAGAAAAACAAGAAATAAAGAATCTGAACCAATTAGAATGGAAACTGTTACTAATGAACCCTCATTAAGGAGCAGTAGTCGTCATGAACGCCAGAAAGCCAAAGATCTTTATACAGCATTAAAACAACGAGATAGAAATAAATACAATTTCTCGCCTCAAATATCAGATAATAATGAATTAAATAGAGAATCAATGAATAACAAACAAGTCCGAATGATGTCGAGTCAAGAATTTACACAATTGATCCAAAATGATCCTCGACTACGGCAGTATGTAGAGAATCAGTCAAATGTCAAAAGAAACATGATTCTAGAAGCAACCAAAACTACTGGAGTTGTTTCAAATGATTCTCTAAAAAAACAAACCACTGAAGTTAAATCAGGATCAAGCCAAACGAAATCTCTTCAAGAATCTACCAATCTGTCAGCGGACCAACTCAAATCGGACGCTGGACAATTAATAAGTGACAAAAGGTAATTGAATAAAGATTTATTGAATAAACTAAAATAACTTAAAATAACTAAAAAAATAATTCAAATAAAAAACTTTAAGCCATAATCCGCAGTATTTAGTCACTATTTTTTATCTATCGATGATTTGTTCACATGTGATTTGATCATAGGTTTATCACTAATTGAATTTTATTAGCAGGTAGTTATCCCACATAAGACTGTTAACAATGTGAAAAGTTTTCAATAAGTGAAGGCTAAATACTGAGCGACGTTTCACAAATTAAGGTGGTGGATTAATTCATACAGAAATGCTTATAAATGATAAAAATCAAATCAAAACGTTAATGTCACGCATTTAACCCTTTGAGTACCAAGGAACGCAATCATGCTCCTGTACCTGCACGACTTAATACGATTTCTATTTGATTTAGGTAATTATCAAAAAATCTGGTTGACACTCAGATGGTTAATATAGTTAATGGAATAACAGATTTATGTTAAGGCGGGACAATGCAAACTTTCACCCTAGGCAAGGAACTATAAATTGTATATATTAAGAAACCAATCAGTTTTTACAGTGAAATAATAAATTCATGATTTTGTAACGATATTTTTATTGAAAAGAACAATGTATTATGATAAATTATAGGAAAATATCTAATGGATAGTGAAAATTCTAAAATTTCAACAATATTGATTAAAAGAAGATTGTTTCTGTGCCTTAGACAGGAGCAGTGTTCGTCTAGTCCTTCTATATACGCTGCCTGCAACATCTATGGTCAAAACAACTGTGATTTTTTTTGTAGGAATTGGTACAATTATTTTAGTAAATCTACATCCTTTATTTGTGAAACGTTGTTAACTATTTTGCATTCACTTATTGATACTTGAAGGAAACTTTAAAACAATCCATTTGCTTATAAACTTCTGGTCAAACCACAGGTGAACAAATAATTTATGGACATTCTACTTATGGTCAAGGCAATTGTGTTCAAATAAAATCACTGCCGATTCTGATTTGAATTATAATTTGAATTATGTATTTATTAAATAGATTGAAATTTTCTGGCCTGTTAAGCTTTGTTGTATATTCAAAGTCTCTAAAAATTATTTAAACTTCTTCAATGTTAAGTTAATACTCAGACGAAGATATAAATTATAAGCATTAAATTTTTAATTATAAAATATTTCACATTCACTTTAGAGGCAGTGTCGAAAATTCATATTAATTATAAAACAAAATATTGATCTAGTAAGAAATGAAGAAAAAGGAAATCCAAAAAAGATTAATTGTAAAAATGAAAAACAATTTCAGTTTATCAATTAAAAATTTTTCTCACAATTGATTGAAATAAGTTTTTGTTAGAAAATAATATTCGGTTTGGGAAAAGATAATCCATTATTTGGTTGATTACCGAGATATATCTTGTTTTGTATTTATCACATCAAGTCAAGGTTATACTCGTAGAAGAGAGGGATTTCCCTACAAAACAAGTACATTTTACCATTCTGGTGATTGATAGCTTTAGTTGAGAGCTAGAGCGTTAAAGATGGAGATGAACAAAGAAAAAGTTTGGTACGTTTTACAATTTTATTTCAATAAAGGTGAAAACACAAGCCGGACGGCAAAAATTGTAAATGGTGCTTATGATCCCAATACTGTAACAGTCAATCAAGCGCGATTTTGGTTTCGTTGATTTCGTTCCGGTTAATTTGATGTGAAACATGCACCACGTACTGGAAGGCCTATTGTCAAAAACGTCGATAAAATATTGGAAATGGTTGAAGTAGACCGGCATAAAAGCTGCCGTAGTATCGACCAGGAAATTAATATTTCCCCACAAAACAGTTTTATATAATTTGCATAAAGCTGGGTTCTAAAAGAAGCTTGATGCCTGGGTACCACATGAGAAGCAGACCAAATGGTGGCCCTAACAAGGATTGACAGCCCGGAAAGTCATATTGTGTGTTTGGTGGAATTAGAAGAGAATCGTTTATTATGAGCTGCTCCTCAATGGCCAAACACTCAATTCGGATCTCTATTGCTAGCAATTGGACCCATAAAAAGCAGCAATTGACCAGAAAAGGCCAGAATTGGTCAATAGGAGAAACATCGTGTTCCACCAGGACAATGCCAGACTTCACAAATCTATGATGACTCGCCAGAACCTCAGGAAGCTTGGTTGGGAAGTTTTTATGCATCCACCACATAATCTTGACCTGGCCACAAGTAATTATTATCTGTTTTTATCTATGCCTTAGGGTCGTGTGAAAACTGGTAATCTCAGTTTTTTGCCACTAGGGACAAGTTGTTTTGGGAAGTAGCATAATGAAGTTACATTCTAAGTGGCCACGAGTCATCAAAAACCTGGGGCATATTTAAGTCACAGCGAATGATTGTAACCATATTAAATAAAGCTTCAAAATGAACGTAAAAAATGGATTTCTTTTTCCCCAACTTAATATAATTATTAATTATCTAAAAATTAATTTAGGTTTATTTATTATCTTTTTCAAATTTGAATTGTAAGTGTGTAATTAGTAATTATTCTCTTTGGTTCATTGATAGATTGTCCATCGCAATTTCATAGTTGTCAATAATAGTTTACGCTGACCCCGTTTTCGAGATCATAACATGATTAAATATATATATGCTTTCTGAACTTTTCCCCCCGGATTTTGACTATGATTCTTTCAAAGTATATCAAATTTAAATTCTAAATAGATATGACTATTTTCACCATAAATTTCAAAGCATAACCACCTCAGAAAACTAACTTTCCTATTAACAAAATATTTACTATTACGACTCTATTTTATACATCTATCAAATAGATAGAAAATCTTTCATTTCTCTCTATCTCGGAATTAATTATTCTTGTGTACCACTAGTACAGTACTAGTATACTGTTTAATTATTTGTCACAAAAATGGCTTCAATATTGAAAAATGTGCCTCATAAGCAATCCTTGGACATATTTGATAGCTTGTAACATTATTTTTTACTTTTGGAAATTTCTAAAATATCGAAATTTTCTATTAGTCATGAAATTATTTTATATTCTACATCTAGACATACCACAAATACATAAAATAATATTTAACTTGAAAATTCGATAGTTTTTTTTTAATAATTGAGTATCAAAATAAGGAATATTTTCATAGTGACAAAACATCATTTCTCATTCAGATTCATATATTATAATAGATTCTTTCTATAAATTTCAATTATAAATTAATCATTGTAGCACAT